>OZ010583.1:106422674-106482674 GCA_963932145.1 Acanthosepion lycidas | reverse complement strand
GCAATTGATATTTTCACGTTGCGCGGTCACATGTGGGTATTTGATCGCCACCACCAGAGTAACCTAAGTGAGTGAAGGTTTGATGCTGGATAAACCTGAAACTCATAAGGATCCTAGGGCAACATCACTGATGATATGGCCGCGGTCATTTTACAGATGATTTCTAAACTTATTTTTAATCCATCAAGAAATAATTGATTATCTCATAGACTTTTCTGTCTGACAGTTTGAAATGAGAAACCATACTTATGTATTAATATATTCTGAATTTATGATGTGCGAAGAAAAAAACGGAGTTAACTGCCCTTGGGTAATTCATTTCAGATACAAGATCCTGAGCAAGATGGAAATCTATGTCATCTTATAGAATCAAACAAAATATTACGCCCTCTCAGAAACTGGAAACAGAAATAGGAGAATTTGATTAGAAATGGACTGACATTGAATGCGACGAAATTGTTACATGACGATGGCTTGGAGCATAAAGTTATTGGTTAGTTAATGTAAGTGACCTCATTTTTATAAGGATTATTTCTAGGTCAGAAATTAAGGCTTCGTGGATCATCACCGCGTTAACACGAGGGTATTGAACTATGGAGAATGACTTTCATCCGAGTCGTTTTATCGACACATCTTTGATGAAGTAAAATAATCAGTTCGCTGGTTAAAGAATGCAAAAACCCGAATTAGGACAGAAGGTAAATCGACCGAAACCTTGTCATTAGGACAAGTAGAAGAACCGAGAATAGAAGAATTCATGATAGATTACTTTATTTTAATTATTAATTTTTCTTCATCTTCCTTCTAAATTATTTTTGTTTTCCGTTTTTATTTCTCCATTTTTGTACCCTTAATTTTTTTCTAAGCACAAATGCCGTTCCTTCATCCGTGTTTCTTGTTCGATATCTGTATATATTTTTCTCTTAATTCTATTTTACTTTTTATCCAATTTCTCTTATCTTCCATTTTTTTTTTCATTTTCTTTTTATTTACCATTCCAGGATTTCTTTACGTTTAAATGTTCACGTCGGCATTTTCCTGAACTTTTCCCACTTTTTATTTCTTCTTCCTTCGCTTTGTCTTCTATTATCCTCTTAAAACTATCAGTGTCAAACTTTGTCTTGAAAAGGAAAGAAAAGTAGTTAAATAGATATGTACTAAAGAAAACAATAATACATTGAAAGCTCGATTCCCGAATTTAATTCGTTCCGGTAGCCCGTTCTTAAACCAAAATTTTCGCAAACTTAAACTATTTTCCCACAATATATCAATGTAAAATAGATTAATTCGTTTCTCGTCCCAAAATGATTGACTATTTAATCTTTAACAACAGTACTGTGTGAACAAGTTTATACACAAAACTAATGACAATAATTAAATCTAAAAATAAATAAATAAATAAATAAATAAATAAATAAATATACCCAATACTAAACAGATAAAATATACACGAACACTTAACTTTTGCCGTACCTCCATTTACGAAAGTTGATGGCGTAAGTAATGGGGATGGAAAGAGATGTTATTGTTTGGAAAAGAGAAAGGAAAGACATGATCAACTCTTTATTTATAAGAATATTATAAATCGTTCATTTTGCCATATGAAACTGAGTAGGAAGAGATAATATCCTCAACAATAGTTTAACTCTCAATTTTTCTTTTCCTGTTACCAGTATCACTGCTAGCTTTCTCTGGAACAAGGATTGCAGAATACTGAATAGAATAAAGGCCACGGTAGAATAAAATTGTAAAAGAAAAGCACAACACACAAATGTATACAACATGGCAGCCGACTGAGAAATGATTTCGTTCTGGTTAAATCGGTTCCGTTCGGTTCGTCAATGTTGTGCGGGAACCGAAATTTTGTTCGATAACCGAGGCATTTTCATCTCGAATATTCTGTTTGAAAAACGATTTATTCGAATGTGAGACGTTCAAAAACCGAGGTTACTCTGTACTATGTAGAAAGGAAAGTCTTTGCTCAATATAGAAGTGAATATCAGTGGAATTTTCTTTTCAAATGAAATTATCTTCATAATGAATCACAGGAAATACAAGTGTTGCTCTCACTATAGCAAAACATCTTTTCTACTTCATTAAGCATTCACAAAATTATGATGCAACGTTCTCGCACTCATAGCTGAAACTCATAAACGTTTCATAAGTGAATACAGATGTCAACTCCCGAATGATACAAACTCATGTAACAAGAATATATTCCAACAGTAAAACGAATAAAAATATGTACATACAACCCAAAATGTTGTTGACATATTGTTCTTTCTATGTTTCTGTTTTACAAGAGATTAAGTTTCTACCTCGGTTATGGAATATATTTTGAGATATAAATATATCTGTAGCGTAATAGTGAAAAATATTGAATGACAAAAGATATATTTATTTAAAGTAATAATCTTTACTCCTTTCAACAGAGTTAACTTACAGCTGAGTGTCAATAAATAATGATATCTACATGTTATCCTACAGGCTTTGATCTACCTTCTTATATCAACATTCACACTCACACGCAAATGCATGTATAATCTATCTATCTATCTATCTATATATCTATCTATCTATCTAGGGTGTGACAGCAAAATTGTCCAATTGTTAGATTAAGCTTTGAACCGTCGTATGTTAGAAAATATTCGCCGAGATTTTTTTTATAGCACTACTGGACTATACATTGAACAATGAGAATGTATAATTACTCTCCAAACGTAACAGAATAATACTGATGGAATCGATGATAACCGAAAATAATGTCTACCACGTTAATTAATCATGCCTAAGGATTGAAAACTCATGATGGATGGATATAAAGTTCAAATATGTATATATTCTTCCAGGGTCAATTTCCCATTTAGTCAAGATGATGCTCGCCCTTTAACCTTTTCACATTCTGTCCTGGAGTAACAAGGTGCCTCAGCGTCCTACGTATGACGATAAACTACATCCGCGTCCTGGGTATGACGATAAACTACGTCCAACAACAAGGCTTCAGATAATGTTTTCGGAAAAATAATGTTGCCAGCTATACGTTTTTTGGTGAAAATTATGTTGCCAGCTATACGTTTTTGAAACAATAATGTTGCCCGCTATAAGTTTTTTGGAAAAAATAATGTTGCCAGCTATACGTTTTTTGGAAAAATAATCATTGCCAGCTATACGTTTTTGAAACAATAATATTGCCAGGTACGCGTTTTTTGAAACAACAATGTTGCCAGCTATATTTTTTTGAAAAAATAATGTTGCCAGCTATACGTTTTTTGGAAAAAATAATGTTGCCAGCTAAGTGTTTTTGAAACAATAATGTTGCCAGCTATGCGTTTTTGAAAAGATAATGTTGCCAGCTATATATTTAATAGTACTGTATATTTAATATATGTATAGGTATATGTGTATGTATATGTGTATATGTATATATATATATATATATATATATATATATATATAATATATATATATATCATATATATATATCATATATATATATACCTTAATTTGGCATTAAATGACCGACAGTGGTTGATATGCCATAAAACACAACTAGCCAACCAACCAACAAGGTGCCTCACTGGTTTCACATACGATTTAATTTTCAAGTTCGCTTTCACTGCTCTTTGCACTGTTTTAACTGAAACTCGTCTCTCACGTGTAAAACGTTTCATGGTTGATGATGATCTATCTTCCTATTATGACCTGATCCAGTTTTTTCCTCTACTGCTCCCTCTTTTTAAAAAGTATTATCGTTCTCTTGAGGATTCTTGAATGGACTTTGAAGATGGAAAATAAAATATGAATGTTTGTATCATTACTGAAAGCCTGAATGATATTTTCCTGTCACCATTACTAATCTCGGAAGACAGCAGGGCTGAAACAAAATGATGTTAACCTGTTTTCTTTCTATCTGAATAACTCTTTTTTTCAGCGAATTTTACAAGGAATGATGCCAAGATGGCTAAACGTCTTAACAGAAAACCTGACCATTTTGAGTGATGGAAGATTATGCTGTTACGCGGTTTGTAAAATTATATATAATTTCGTCCTTGTACCTCATCGCTATATATATATATATATATATATATATATATATATATATATATATATATATATACACTATTTACATCGACCGAACCGTTGCGTTCTATTGTCATATTCGCGAGGTCTCAGCCGTTTGTACGCTCCGGTCTTCTTGAGGTGAAATAATTTGGAACTTTGAACCGAATCCTTTATTTAGTCCACAGGGCATGGCACGTGGAACTACAAAACATACCCCGAGAAGAACATAATAAACAGTATTAAACAACATTTACAGGCCTGAATGTCCGAGAAATTTTCAAAGAAAATATTCGTCCGCCGACATTCAGGCCGGTAAATGTTGTTTAATACTGTTTATTATAAAATAGAGCATTTACTTAAATATTTCTATCTATAAAAAGAATGTATAAACATATAAACGTCTTAAAATAATTGTCGGACTTTGTCTATTTCATAATATATATATATATATATATATATATATATATATATATATATATATATTGATATCAACATTCAGGTGAACACTTAGTGGCGACAGTATTTTTCAATTTAGTCTTCAAGCCTGAAGACAGCGTTCATATATATATATATATATATATATATATATATATATATATATATATATATATATATATATATATATATATATATATAATACAAACTAATATTAAAGTTGGATTTTGGCAACTTTACCGATAACATAAACAACTCAATCGAAATTTCTTTTAAAAAAGTGAATAAAAATGTAACACAAAGAACTTATGGATATTTTTTAACCATGCATGTTTGGAACAATTATTCATAGTTATAAACCTGATATATATACACTGAGTAGTATATTAATAATTATTTTGTTATGTTATTTCTGTTAGGTGCCTCGATTAGTTATGTCCAGCATGCCAACGATGAGAAGAAAAGAAAACCTGCTTGTTAGTAGCAGGTAACTTTAGGAGGGAATGACTATATCTGAAGCGAGTGAATATATTTGAAGCTTTCATTGATGTTATCGTTAATTCTGACCAGTCCTTGTATTGGCTAAAAGTCCTCATTCAATTTGTTTTTAAAATAGAAGCTGTCCGATTCCTGAGTCTCAAAATTCTCTCCTTTGGTCATTTTGATAGTTTTATTGGCTACTGGGAAGGGATATGTCTGTTAAGTGTATGTTAGTTTTAGTGTTTTGTGAGTGTGTGTGACTTGTGTATATATATATATTTGTGCAAGTGTGTGTTTATGTGTGAAAGCTTAACACCTCGGCAAGAATGTCTGACTTGTATAAGTGAGAAATGCGGGTAGTGCTTAACTTATAGGATTATATATTAATTCTGTCTGTGTTTTTAAATTTGTTGTTAAGTCCCTCTGAACAAAGTGTTTTGAGGCGCAATATATATATATATATATATATATATATATATATATGTATATATATATATATATATATATACATATATATATATATATATATATGACCTCAATTGTAAGATGGTGGGGAGTGGTACGGGGAATGAAGAAGTAAAATAATCCTATCTATAGCTTTGTCTTTCTTTTTTTCTTTCTTTCTCTCTATCTATCTCTCTATCAATCTATCTATATTACGGCCACCTGACGTTGAAACATCGGTTCACGTAGGATCAACGAAGTTAAGCAACGTCGAGCCTGTTCAGAGCCTAGATGGTTGACAGGTTGGGAATAGAAAGTGCTATATCCGTTGATGTGCATGTGGTATAATAGATAACGTGAGCCGTTTCAATTCCTGTTGGGTTCTTTAAATTCACTTACGTTCAAATACATCTGAGAACTGTATGAATCCAGCTCTTCTACCACAAGCAATGTGTTAATTATTAAGACTTTCTTCACTAAACTCTTATTATCAAAAAGAAAACATTCTTACAAGCTAAAAAATTTCTAGCTTTAAATAACCTGTAGTGTTGGTAAGTCGTGAAATCGAATCATTCGTTCATATATATATATATATATATATATATATATATATATATATATATATATATATATATATATATATATATATATATATATATATGTGTGTGTGTGTGTATGTGTGTCTCTGCGTGTCTCTGCATGAGTCCGTCACTCTACAGGTGAGAAAATGTTTCCCAGGTTAGTTTCTTAGGACACCAACAAACATAACAATTTTATCTTGGACTTGTTTTGCTAACCAACATGAAAACTGAGAAAAGGTGACTTCAAACATTTTTAGAATTTTATTCTAATGTTCAACATATAATACTATAAACTCCTGAATTCATGAATACTTCCTATCCGAAGTGTTTATGATGAAGTCCATTTAAGATTAATATGCTTTTCCGATTGTGAAAATCGAATCCATCCATCAATGCCTTGCTGTTCCTTCTTTACACTGAAAGGATAACCAAAGATTCATTTCTTCATAATTTTACTAGTAATTTTTTCATTAAACACTAAATTAAAATATAATGATTTTGATGTCTTTGTCAAGAGACAATAATTTCAAAAAGAATTCATTTTTGTCAAATGTAGCCATTATCTTCGAAAATAGCATCACCATCTATAAACTAAATGACGTGACACTCCATTTTCATTCTTTTTATTCTCTGTGAATTGGGATGCATTCTACGGGAAAAAAATTATGGGATGGTTTCCTGTTGCCTTCCGACTACTGCATGAATTTCAGAGTTCACTTCTCATTTTACTATTAGGTTAGTGCAAAAATAATGTCGGTTTTTGACGTTAAAAATACGTTATTCCTGCTATTTAATCCATAGCTGAGGAACTAAGAGACGTATTCGTGCCGTGCATCAGATTGAAAGATAGAGATAGGAAATTACCAAACACGCTGCTGGGCTTGGTTCATCGTGTTGCCGATTAAAATCTACTAAAATCCTGAAATCATTCTTTCCTAATAATACGATCGTCAGTCAAGCTTATCTTTATATTTAGTTCGACACATTCCATTTTAATTCTTTACATTTTCATTTATTTTATGTTTTATGTCATATTTACGTTATTTTTATTTGTTTTCGGTATTACATGAGGCTATAAATTCATTGTTTCCAATTGTTGCCAATTGATTCTAAAAGTTACTTTTTTTCAATGGACGCTATCACCACAGGCGATTATTACATGCGACCTGACCGGACAAGGGAAATGATGTTTCGACAAGAACATCTACAGCCCTTCATCTGACCCAGGGAAAATTACTTCAACTTCACCTTCCGTAAATGTTTCAGTGTAACGTACTTAGAAAAAGCGTTGATTAAACATCATGCAGTTGAGCAGAAATAAAGCGAATCCCCCAGTTACATGGGTTCACACAACAGAATCGGCGGGAATGTAAAATCTGTTCTCTGACCCCATATTCCATGCTGATCCCCGTTTCACTACCGGGAATTAGTGATTAACGTTATTTTTGTCGGGATTAAAAACTTTTGTTCTTGAGAATATTTGTCAGGCTGTAGTTTGAAGCCGAAATCAGAAAAAAAAACAAATAAATCGATCTTGTATTTGCTTTAATCCTAAAAAAAATTGTTCGCAATGTCAGCCATTTTTATATTCTGAATATTTGATTATATATAGGCATTCATTCTTAAAATATTCAAGCTTGCATTTGATTTTTATTTCAAAAGCTAAGATATTCTTTCAAAGGAATTGTTCAACACAATGCAGACTCTTTGAAAAAAAATATTGATCTTTAGCTGTAAAAAAAAAAAAAACACACAAACTTAAACATGTTTTAATGAAATCTGTTGAGTCGTTACTCTTACCGAATAGAATATTCATTTTTAACATTTAACCTAACCTTTGTTATCAACAAAAAATATATTATTTTTGCTTTCTTTTAAAATATTTTAAACGTACAAATCTTTAACATACTTCAATAAATATTATAGAATACATAAAAATCCATCTTTTATTTCTATTTCATCAACAATTTATCAATATAAATTTTAAAATCTGTTGCATCTGTTAGAAACGATAAACTTCTAACAGCCTGTTTAGACAACGTGTATTTCCAGAGAGACAGAACTTTTCCTATTTACTCATTCATCGGAATAATATCGCCAGTTTCCTATTCTCAAAATGCTGTTCACAATACATTATCCATTTACATTAACGATCTTTGCAATACATTTTTCTGAATTTACCAGAAATAAAGATTTCGAAAAAACAGTATTGAACTATAACGTAATATTCGTCTTCCTATATTGTAGTGAATGCTGGACCATCTATTCAGGGATAGGTTAAAACTTGACGCCATAGAAATAAGGTTCAACAGAAGGACGCTGAGAATACCATAAACCTAACATGTGATCAACGATGTAGCTTTAGAGAAAATGGTAACAATAAGGATACTAATAATTCTCGCAAGAAAGAGACAGTTGAAATTTAGAGAAAAATTGGTCTGGGAAACTTGATAGTCCCATGATATATTAAAGGGAAGAGGTTTCGAGGAAAACAACGATATCTTGAGAGTTTGAGTAAATGGTGTTTTTAGGAGAAAGCTTGAGATTTCTATGTCACACATTTCTCGCACTATTAAAACATTTACCATTTATTTTAATTTTTGTCCCTGTCTGGTTTTAGCATGTCCGATTTTTAACATGCATGTTGGGCAATTCCTTTTGTTATAAACTATGCATTCAATGACCTTGAAATTGACGTTTACTCCTTTTTCTCGCTTTCCGTCACTAGCTTGTCTATGAGATATTGTAGTTTCCTTTCTGTGTTTACTATCTGTTGTGGATTCCGGGATGAAATCCGGTCTCAAATGAATGACAAAAGCAGGAATGAAATATAGAAAATAAATGTATTGACGTAATAATACAATTGGTAATACGGTTAGTAGCAATAATTATATATATACAGTGTCGGAAATTCAGTATCAAAGTATGACTTCCTTCTGAGTTTACGTGCTCGCAAATGTGACACCTACAAAGCGGTTACCTCACTGTCTCACTTCTGGGTATCCAGCGGCAGCAGTACAAGTACACACTGGGCAAGTCCACTTGTATCAAAAAGGGGTGGGTCCCTTAACACTATCAATACTATGTCAGCGCTATATTTCTCTTTAGACATAGTTTATATACTCCTTAAGCATAACTCTAAAAATGAAGGCTTTCTGTAGCATTCACATAATTCTTAATTTTAAAAGCCACAGTTTTGTTATGCCGTGTTTTCAAAACAGTTATCCCTTGTTTGCTTTTTAAAGTCAATGGACCTGGTGTTGAAGAGATTCTGGGCGTTATGTTTTAGCTTCCCTTCCGTTCGCTAAACCAACACACAGCCATTATTTTTTATTCTTGACATTTGGTAAATACCTGTAAAACCAAATAACTATCACCATTTCGTATTATTGCATTTCATTTCTTTCTAATTATATGTAATTTTACGCTAATATGCAAAAACAATTGTCAAGCCTCGAACAAAAACAACAGTACTAGGTATTTACTCTGTTTCTCTTCTAAGACGTGTTGTGACAAAAGGTCTTTTTTTCAGGTGTGGACCCGAGCATGTACACACGGTCCAGGAACAAAAAATTGCCCACACCCCACCAACCGTCCATTGCGCTGGCCTGGGTGCGAGAATTGATCCCTCTCTCTGGTGCAATAAGAAGGCGCGCCCTCGGGCAGCTGTTTCCCAGAGTTGGGAAACTCTGTATAATTATCATCAGTTGAAATTCTGCCCAAAGACAGAGACACAACTAAGAGATGATAAATAGATGTGTTACAAACCCCTCAAGTAAGTGGTTTACACACTACAATAAAAACAACAATACTAAAACAAGAAAAAAGAAACTGGAGCAAACCTACCTACTCAGTAAAGTGCTCGAAGCGCTGATTGCCTAGACAGAGCAAAAAAAAACAAAACAAAAAAAAAACGCTTAACAACGTTAACTCCTATCAAGGTATGGCCCCAGTCGTAACCTGATTTTAACGCTCACAAGATTTTCAGATGATTATATATATATATATATATATATATATATATATATATATCTGTGTGCGTGTAAGAATGTGTATATATATGTATACATATATATATATATATATATATATATATATATATATATATATATATATATATATATATATGAAAACTGCTGTCAAAACTGAGCGTCGAATGACAGTTCCATGCTTGAACACAATCTTCAGGCCATATGTGTTGGGTTTTGGCTCGACTATTTATATATGCTGGACAATAGTGCAGTATGAGTAGTAAATTTTAATGTATTGTCCTAACGAATAACGGTAGAAAAAAATGTAACATATCAACAAATTAACAAACCACAGATAAACGCATAAACACAAGTTAATATTATAAAAACATTTAACACAAATAATCAATAATAAATTAAACCCATTGATATGTTAACTAAAACAGTTGGTTCATTGTGGCTTCCGAGACAATTTTTCTCTCGAGAATCTAACATATAGTCAAACTTTCGTCGATGCTGAGAAAATTGCTGGCGTATATAGACCTCTTATTAAAGACGAATCAGCAATATTAGTGGTCCTATTTCCCACCGATGTAATGTTGCCTCTGTGACTTTTCTATAAATACTTTCATGGTAATTGGTCGGAATAGCTGTTCAGCTATGGTATCTAGAAATTTGAATTTAAGCCGTTTTGATTTTGTCAAAATTTCATCAACTTATAATTGAACTAGCTAGACGTTGCAATAAATCATATTCTAAAAGTTTCTTTCCTCGCACTTGTCGCTTGTGGAACTCCCATCCGGTTCAATGCTTTCTAGCCAAATTTGATCTGTAAAAAAATGAATGCAATTTCAGACGTTATCTGCTGTTCTGCTGATTAATCTTTTCTCTTCCCACTCACTATTAATGTTTCTGTTCCTAATTCCTGCACGCCCAGTAACTCTATGTACCTTAGGGGTTTTAGTGCCTTGCATTGGGTGATACGGATTTACAAAATGCTATAAAATAACGAGTAAAATGTTGAAAACACCATAAAATAGCTACAAGTTATGCATTCGGATTCAGAATTATCCCTACTCAGTAGTCTATGGATTAATTTGAAACAACTCTTAATACGTAGAAAATAACCCAATATATATATATATATATATATATATATATATATATATATATATATATACCATAATAATAAATGTTGTTGGTCAGAATTCAATTAGCCCAGAAAATAGAAATATGAAAAAGTGATCAACGTATACATGAATTAAATAAAATAAAAATTTAACATGCAGAGATTTTAAATTTAAAACACTAGATCAGTGTGATCAAATGATCTCCTCATATATATATATATATATATATATATATATATATATATATATATATATATATATATATATATGTGTGTGTGTGTGTGTGTGTGTGTGTCTTTCTGTGCCTCTGTGTGTATACAGAGAGCGAAAGAAAGAGAGATAATGATAGATAGATAGATAGATAGATAGATAGATATTTATATATGTAATTGAATATATAGGTGAAGAAATTAAATATGTGCCTGATGGTCCTATGAACGCCAATATATAATTTCATCGAAATAATTTCATTCTCAGCCATATTCAATATAGACTATTTAAGGAATCAACATTTCATCTCTTCAAGTATGTTATAAATTTTATTTTCGTTTCGGCGTTCATCAAGATTTGGAATCGTATTGCACAAAGAAACACTACATCTATCTACTTTAATATTCATGCTTGATGAATTCAAAATATTGCCAATTAAATTATATTTGGTGAGGAAGAATTCTGTGCAGGTCTTATCGGTACCAAAACTGATTTGAATATTTTCGAGTTCAATAAATAAAAAAAGCAGCAAACAAACTGAAACACGACTTTAGTTTAGTCGTCAAAGCAGCAACACTAGAGTTTTATGACACCTGGAAAGATGTTGACTCTGATAATAGAAAATATAACTAAAAATACTTTTACTTTTAAAATACTATTCTGGAAATATTGTTCGTATAAATAGAAGCGCATTTTTTAATTTAATTTCCATAGTACATTTGTTAACAAACACCACAGAACAAATTTTATTCAAGCCTGGAAATGGCGAATGGAAGTCGAAAGTTTTGTGTGGTTTATAATGATATTATAATTTAACATGTAATTGCGAACTTGCAAACATACATAACTGTCCAATTCAAATTTAATACTTGAATGAAACGTGCTTTAATTCAATATATATAATTACCCATCGATTTTAACACGCAAAGAATGGTTCAAATTGGGTAAAATTCTATCGGTTGGGTGAATTATTTCCAGTTAATTTTGTACCTTTATATTGTTTGTCTGAAAGACACATCAACATTTCTCGCAAAATAGATTCAAGGATGGATTTCAAGTAACAATTTGCAAAATATGCGTTGAAACATAAATAACTTTTTCAATATTAATTTTTTCCAATGTATATATTTTAATAATCATTGAAACATCTTCAGTCCATGATGTTTCAATAGGAAATCAATTCAATAAAATTATTATGTATTTATCTGTTATTGTCTCGTGTATGCGGCATCGATTCTCAGGCAAAACCACCATTTATCTTTTGGGGTGTTGCTCTTTTCATTGATTTGTGTTTTTTACGGCTTATCAATCTTTTGGTAGTTGTTTAAAACCAGAGAGCATTTTGGGATTTTAAAAATGTTTGAAGATAATAATGGTTTATTGATCCAATGTCCTAATAATAAATTGATAGCTGCGCTTAAAACAGGTGGATTCAAACCTTTGAAAAGTGTATTTTTGTGTACGTGAATATGAAAATCCGGGTGAAATTAGAACTCGGTACACAGTTTTTCATTTTTGAGCCGTTATCCATCACGCTACCCGCATATCCAAACATACAAAACCTGGTATTCACAAACAGCCAGCAATGTAGTTAGTGCGCAGCCTCAATATTGGCTTACGTCTGTCTAGTCCCAAATAAAATCTAAAGCATTATGAAATTTCAAACAAGCGAAACAACTTCACGTGTCCTCTCTTTTTTTATCAGTGTTTCTACATATACTAATGGGACATCTTGTCGCCTATAAAGTTAACTCATTGCTACACAATTTAAACGCTGAAATCAGACAAGCCACAAATGTACACGAATGACGAATGTAACCTAGTATTTATGGGAATACAGCGACATCTACATTAAGTTTCTTTAAATTTAATAACTCAAAAACGAAGGATTTTCTGACATTTTTCAAATATATATATACATATACATACACACACACATATATATATATATAATACAAGTATAGTATATATACTATTCTTAAAAGAGTGCTCAATACAGTATTGTCTTTTGTGAGATTTCATCCTACCCTGATTATGTCTTTTCCGCCAAATGTTTCTAAGTTGTAACGGAATTGAGAGCAGCATCAGATCTTAACGCTTATTCCAATTTAATTTCAATAAAAACAAAATAAATAGAAAAAATATGTATTTTTCCCTCAGTTTTTTTAAATAATTTTATATTAAACTTAATATAGAATAAATTTAAAAGTTAAAATTGGTAAATTTTAATTTTATATTTTAATTTAATATTTGTTTATTAGAATGAATTCTATTTTAGTCTAACCCCAACATTAAAGCATTAAATAATTTTTTATAACCAAAGTCCGTTGTCTTTTTTTTTAAATTCTCATATTATACACCATGTTTGTATTTTGATTGGTCATTCCAGAGTTTCCCCTAGCGAGGGGTGTTTGATTGATTTGAACCCTCTAAAACCGTTTATTCTACATTCAACACCATCACTTGATAAGACACCAGAAGTGTTGAAAGAAAATGGCTATTTTTGTAGAGATTTTATAACATTTATATTATAATTTTTGACTATATACATACACATATACATATATATATATATATATATATATATATATATATATATATATATATATATATATATATATATATATATAAAGAAATATAGTATTAAGGTGTGCTATATTTATGGAATAAAGTGCTCAATATCAGAGATAGAGCGTGTGTAAATATAAAAGTGAACATAGAAGTCAACACTTAGAGGCGACAGTCTGTTTCATGCTATATGCAATCGTCAGGTCACGTGGCCTGACGATTGCATATAGCATGAAACAGACTGTCGCCTCTAAGTGTTGACTTATATATATATATATATATATATATATATATATAGAGAGAGAGAGAGAGAGAGAGGGGGGAGAGGAGTAATGTGGCTTGGATTGATGAATCAGAGAGCTGAGTTCGAATTCCACTCTAAACTATTTCATTCACTCACGTGCTAATACCCTTGGGAAAGGTGTGGATCCTCTTTTTCCCCTCCAGCAATGGGTAAATAGTAGGACAGACTGTGTTCTAAAGGACAACTCTGAATTCAAAACCTGTGGAGGGTCGTTTGGGGGCCTTGTGGCACTTAGTGCACCAGGTTTCTGTATTCGGCCCTTCAAAAAGTGTGGATGATCCTGCACGAAACCTTCACCATTATAATGAAATCTCCTCATTACATGATGTAATGCATTTTTACTTCATTGCTAACGTATTATTATTTTATATATTGTGCTGTGTTGGCAAAGAAAAAGCTTATGACGTTCTATGAATGGATATTATAAATGATATCGGTTAAAAACCTCACGGATGATGTATGCAAGCCCAGAGAACTGATGCTAAATAAATACTGTAACATATTGTGTATTAACATTTCTTGTACATAAATATGATACTTTCATTTTATAGTTGTAAAATATAACAGTGAATATAGATAAAATATACATAATTCTTAAATTCTCATATATAAAGCAGGTTCGAATACTTTTAAATAGAAATTGCTCTATTGATCATGTTTTTCTTTTGTAATGTCGCATTAATATAATTCAGATTTGAATACGCGACGCGAATTAAGCTCATTTGTCTTTCTGGATTCGATAGAGTCCGTTTCGCAACTATTCGAAGCTTATAAACTCATGTTATACAAGAATAGATCTTCAGAGAATTTACAAAGGATAATAATAATAATAATAATAATAGAGCGTACTGATTCTCATTCGTGTCCTATTCTTACATTATCCTGTCTAAATAGCCACCTTCTAACGACCGCTTGTTTTTGTCCTATATCCTTTCTTATTTCATTGTCTGTTTCTTTTTTTCTAACGTCGGTATCAACAAGATAAAATAAATAATAGAAATTGGTGACACATTATAGAAAGAGCTAATTAATAAGATGCTATAAAAGTAAGAGGCTAATCTTTGGTCGTGTCGCTCTGTAATAAGCAGCCATGAAAGAGTTGCATCTCTTTTAATTACCTTCATACTGAAGGAAATTTATGGCTATCTGTCAGTTATGTGCCATGCGTGATACACGCTTAGGCTATCATGTATATTTCGATACAGGATTAACGATGCAGATTTCTTCCCGCAATCGGTTGCCACTTCATTCTGCGGTAGACCAGTTACCATCCAAAGATATAGAATCCGGTCTGTCCTGCTATTTACCCATAGCTGGGGTAGAGAAGAGTAGGATTCACATATTTCCCAAGGTTATTAGTACGTAAGTGAATGAAATTGATTTGACTGGAATTTAAACACGGCTCTCCGAATCCTCAATCCGAGACTGAACCATAATACAGTTATTTACACATAGCCACTTCTATACAATTATTGTTTATTTTGCAATTATTATTAATATTGTTTTCATTTTGACTGATGTAACATTATCCTACATATTCCGACACAGTAGGTTAACATAACACTATTTAAACACACACAAACACACACACAAACACACACAAACACACATACACAAATGTTATCCTTCCAGAGTGAACATTTTCAGATAGTCAATAAAGTTCAATGAAATAGAATTCGTGACACTTGAACTACGTAAGCCTATTTTCTCATGCACTACTTAACGCTTTGTCATCATGAGTCATGCTCACTAAACTATGACACTCCTAATTTTTTTACAACAAAATTTTATGATCATCAATTTTCGGCGCAAAAATAACTATGCCGGATTACGTGATCAACAAAAGGATTGAATTTTAAACAGAAAGCAATCTGAACAAATTTTTGGCATAAAACGAAAAGAACTCCAGTGAAATGCGAGAGCTGACATGTCATAGATACACGCCTCTCTATTTCAGCTTAACTTTTGAAATTCGTAGAAAATCTTACTAACATTTTCATACCGCCGAAGAGTCAGATTCTATGGGTATAGGGCGTAAATTGTTCAGTCTGTTAGAGCAGCGTCATTTAAGTCAATCGTAATACACCGATTGATGCGGGAGATTTCTTACAATGTAATGCTCATATCCATTTTCTTGTTGCATATTTTTTCGTGTCAAAATAATTTCACTCCCCCACATCTAGTCAGGTGGTCCTGCTATATATTTAGAGAATTTTGGTAAAATTGAAACAATGTTATTGGTCCTTTTCCACCACCGTAATGTAGGTTAACTGTGCATTTTCTATAAATACTTTCACGGTAATTATTCTGATGAATTTCCTGCTTTGGTACTTTTTTTATCCAGTGATCCATAAGTTCAGAGGGGCAAAATGTGTACTGCAGCCACAGTAGAAATTGCGTTTCTTGGGCAAGATAACCTGATGGAGCCCAAATTTATCCTAGATCGGTTTCTACTCAAGGTTATAGAACCAAGTCTGTCCTGATATTTACTCATAGTTGGGGGAAAAGAACAGTGTTCATACCTTTTCCAAAGGTAAAAATGAATATAATGGATTCGACTGGAATTCGAACTCGTCTCTCAGATTCCTCAAATCGAGTCGCTATCCATTACTCTACCGTGCCTCTTTATTTATATCAGTTCTGTAAAAGTTTGGCGGTAATGTTTCATCATTTTAGTGTTCAATTGACTAGATATAATTGTAAGTTCTATGCTAACTGTTTCTTCTATCGCACTTCTCTCTTGTGAAACTCTCTTCGTGATACTTCCTTCCCAGTTAATATTGATCTTCAATAAATTAAATGCAATATCAATTGTTATATTTTCTTTTAGTTCTTTTATTGTCCTCTCCCATTAAGAGTAGTCTTTTCTTATATTGTTTAATATTCAGCAACTCCTTGTCTCCTAGTCGCTATTTCCTTGCCTCGGTTGAAAGGATTAAAAAATGAGACCCACATAAGTATAAATATTAATTCAAACAGGAAATATATTTTATTTACATAGAATTCCAAAACCTAACTATTGTCCTTGGGCGAAATGCAGGGTCATTTAACAAATTTCTAAGGCCCGCTTGTGTTTATAATGGCCAACGCTGAGAATCCCACGTAACGGATTTCCGGGTGAACAAAATTACTATAATAATTAAATACGGGCAATTTAAAATATTCTGCCTTCTTTTATCAATTACATATAAACGTTCTTACCAGAAGAAAATGGATGAATTCGCAATTTTATAAAATAAGTTTTATACTCTATTCTGCCACCTCTTTCCTACAGATACCACGAGTTAAGACTATCGCTATTCTCCCGCTAATACTTCGTTCCGTCTGTTCAGTCATTTACAGCTAGGACACGCTATGCTACTGAACATACGAAGCTGAATCAACCCCGTTTCCTACGTGATTCACATTTAAATCTCTCAGACAGATTTTTCACAAGAACTTCCACTTTGTGAAACAGACACACCTGTCAGCGCTTCCACGAACACTACGACCTTTATCTATTCCTCTTATCCTTATAATATTCAATTGACCCACCTCATGTTTCATTCATATCACACATACTTCTTTCATCATTATCATTTTAACAAGTAAGCGTTTAACTTGAATTGCTGTTGATCATTCTAATGCAATAACAGTGAAAATACCATTATATCATCTGTAAATATTTGACATTTTTAAGATTTCACCCCGAGTAAGATAATAAAGCCACTAAGACGTAAGGTGGTTATTGATTGTTAGATTATTTGAAAAAAAAAACATCTAAAGTAGAGAAAATAATAAAATAAGATAAATTAAGAAGACAGAAGATAACGATTGAGAGTAAATTTAAATTTTGGAAGATCAAAGTTGACTGGGAAGCACTTGGTTGGAATAGAATTCTACAAGCGAAATTGCGATAGAAAAAATATTAGCAGAGTTCTTACGGTTGTTTCTATCCATTTCAGTTATAAAATAATGAGAACTTGCTGTTCATTTATTTCGGTTCTTAAATTTATAAAGTCTTCTAGGAAACATAGAGGAAAGCTCATTAGAAAATAAAATTCTCTTATTGCATCGTTAAATATTTGACATTAACACATTTTACAAAATATTTCAAACATAATCATAATTACAAATGCATCTCATTATACAAAATAACGAAAACTGTCATTCAATTTTTTTATTTATCTGAAACAAATTGGACATACCGTTAAAAATAATCCCAATCGGCATCCTGGATCGTTTACCAACGTACCTCAAGCTGCGCAGTAACCTGACAGTTAAAATCATATCTCTTGGAGATAAAGAAATCTGTGTGTACCTGCCTCATTTAGGAAGAATTTCAAAGGAAAGTGGTGGTGCATAGAAAGGAAGAGGCGGTAATCTGTTGATGCAAAGGGTGGAGAGTTCAACGTTGAACTGAGCGGCCAGGAGCCGAAGAAAACTTTGCAAAGCAGCCTCGTTTCTGCATACTTTTTAAACATTTGAAACACGAAACACATTTGGAGAGTCTTGGGAGTTAATTTCCCCTCGTGCACTCTCATGTACTCCTACAGCCCGATGACAGACTTACACTTTTTTTCAGAAAATTGAGATAGGTAACCTGCAGGATCGCCAGGAAGGACATTAGACATTATCGCCATGAGACTGCAGATTTTCATGTGATCCAACGTCAGACAGAACAACTTTAACTTAGGGATAACATTTAATACTTAATATCTTCAGGGGTCGAGTTTACATCACTTTTCCCAATAGACATTTTGACTTCAGATTCTCAATGATTTTGATCCCCAAACGATTGTACCCATAAAAAAAATAATATTCTCCTGGCAGATTTACACTTCTTTACCTATATTTCCTAGTCTTTGCCAAGGATTGCATAATGTCTAATATGGTCTTTAATAAAATCAATGAAATCTTTCTTGGATTTGTGTCTGGCGCGTACACCATGAATACTCCGTAAAACAGATGCTTTAAATATCTCTCATCTTCCATTCTCTCGAAATGTCCTGGAAGCGCACTTGTTTGCAAATGGGCAATTTGACTATAGTGGTTGTGTTCGATCGTTGCAGAACGTTTAACGTCGTCTGTCGAAATAGCCTATTCCCCATATGAGGTAAAAGGATTTGTTTGATTGTTAATTATATTAAATAGCCAACAATATATATTAATAGTAATATGACCAACAATACATTTTTATAGGAAAATAACCAGCAATATGTTTTATCGTAGAAATACTAACAATATTTCAGGTTAAAGGTATACAAATGCATTCAAAATATATTTATTATAAGGCATAAAATTGTATACACTTCTTTGTACAATCGTTGGATAAACCAGAGACTACAAGCTCATATCTCCCAGATGATAGAAGATTTCTTCTACAGAATTACCAATTAAGAAGACCAAAGAAGGATTCAAATAACCTGGATAAATCCTACAGACAGGAATTCGATGTAGTCAAGGCTCACCAAGTAAAAAAAATTAAACAGATTGAAAGATCAGAAGGTGACGCACAAGGTTCATCACCCAGCAATGAAAGCAGTAATCAATATCAGCCAATATCAATGCGTCTGAGGAATCAGTATTAAATAAGGGTCTCAACTTCGTCACAACCATCAGGCGAGTGCCATATTGGACATCATTGCCAGAATGAAGGTGGTGATACTGAAATATAGATAGATACCGTAAGATTGTGTTCAAAATTATTTAGATTTATTCATAATTTTATTAAATGCCTGCATTCTAATTGTAAGAATCTCAATAGTAAATCTGGTATCGTTGACAAAACTTCTGTCGAACAGTACATTGAAGTTCGTTCTCAACGGATTCTCCTCCAGCTCCTATACCATGAACGCAGGTGTTCACCAAAGCTGTATCCTCGGCCCTACTCTGTTCCTTATATTCATTAACGATCTTCCTGATGTTATAGGTTCCCAAGTAGGCATCTACGCGGACGTTACGACTATTTAATCCTGCCTCAAAACAAATCTAGTGTTGCCAAAAAAACTAACCTGGCCGTTTCTCTTGAAAAGGACCTCCAATCGATTGTCGACTGGGGCAGGAATTGGCCGGCCTCAAAAACAAAACTGCTCCCTATTATTCACCAGAGAGAACTATCCCTGCCTCCCATTAGAATGTCTGGCGCTCAACTCCACGAGAGCACCTCTTTGGGACTACTCGATCTCACATTGTCCGCTGACCTGAGATGGAACGAATATGTTGAGTCAATAGCTTCGTCCACCGCTAGGAAATTTAGCTCCCTGTGACGTGCCAGGAAATTGTTCTCGCCGGAGTCGATCTATAAATCAACCATTCGCCCTTGCATGGAGCATTGCTGCCATATATGGTCTGGATCCCCTTCTAATTGTCTCTGGGCCCTTGATAAAATCCAAAGTCAGATATGGCCTTGATCTGGCATCTCGTCTGCCGCCGATCTCTCACAGACGTGCCGTTACTTCCCTCTGCCTTTTTTACAAATACTTTCACGGTAACTGCTCAGCTGAGCTGCTTTCGCTTGTTCCCAGACTTCATGAATTTAAGCGTTCAACCTTTTACTGTCGAAACTGTTAAATGTAGCCGTCTCTTCTACTCCAATAGCTTCATGTCTCGCACATATGACCTGTGGATGTCCCTCCACATTTCTTGTTTTCCTGATAGCTATAATCTTAAACTATTCAAATGTAACGTCGATCAACGTCTCCAGATGCTCTGATATATATCCTAACCTTTTCTTCATCCTTTCCTCTATCAACTCTATTTGTTCTCGCTCCAACTCTATGTAACCACTTGCGTATTTGTGGCTTCTTTGCTTGGGGTTGAATGCTTAAAAAAAAACCTGGCCGCCGATCTCGAAACGGACATCCAATCTGTAGTTGATTGGGACAGGAAATCGCTTGTAAACATCAATGCCTCCAAAACAAAACTGCTCTCATTTTCTCTCCACAGAGAACCCGCCCTGCCTTCCATCAGAATGGCTGATGCCCAACGCCTCTGTAGCGCCTCGTTGCGCCTGCTTGGCTCAGGTTGTACTCTGATATGAGGTGGAACAAATACATAGACACAATAGCTTCATCTACCGCAAGGAATTTTGGTTCCCTGTGTCGTGCCAGAAAGTTTTTCTCGTCTGTCAATCCTTCAAATCTATAAATCACCCATCCGCCCTTGCATAGATTATTGCTGTCATATATGGTCTGGTGCCCCGGCTGTAAGCCTTGAAGTTCTCGACAAAATCCAGAAACGGATATGCAATGTGATACGACCTGATCAAGTATTTAGTCTACAGTCACTTTCTCAAAGAGGTGTCGTGGCTTGCCTCTATCTCTTCTATAAGTATTTTCATGAGAACTGCATAATTTAAGCGAGCTACTAGGCTGGCATCTCGGTCCCACCCTCTCAATGTTGAAACGGTTAAATATAATCACCTCTTCTACTCAAGCAGCTTCTTCTCCGTCTGTGTATTTCTTTTCCTCTTACTTGCTTCCCTGATAACTATAATATTCGAATATTCGCGTGTAATGTCAATCGACATCTTCTTGATTTTGTCTATCACTTTATACTCTCCGAAAACACGCCTCTTTAGTCTTAAGCCTTTGTATCCCCTTTGCGTGTTAGTGCCTCTTCCGCCTTGCTTTGGGGTGCTTAAAAAATAACATTATCAGCAAAGCTTGTTGGATCGTGTTTAGTATATTCATCTCGATTTATTCTTATGTCTATCTACTTGTATATGATCTAGTGCTGTAATCTTAACTAAATATACAGAATTTATATTATAATTTCCCATCCAAAAGAGAAAGCTTTACTCTGTTAGCGAGAACAATTGCTATCAATTTTATAGAAAGTTGATAGCATATAATATACTGTTACCATGGAACTGTAAACAAAATTATATCCATGTTGATCGCTTTTAACTATGCTACAAGCGTAAATAACCATCAATTCATATTATATTTGCTTTTAGAGATCATTTATAAACCCAGTTTAGCGAATCCACTTTCACGTGTCGAGTTGAATTTGTTCGACAGCTTTTATCTGTTTCTATTTTCTCTATTTTTATTTCTTGTTTTCATCCTTTCTAAAGCAGGCATGCGTTTTTGACGTATTAGACCAAACCGGACGTGTACTTGTGCTCCATTAGCGGGTCTATAAACGTAACTGTTCGCTGGAATGTAAGAGGCGAGAAAAGTCTGCTCCGGAAACGCGGTCGTCCTATTAAAAACTGCTCGACGGCGAATCATTTTGGTAACTGTTGCCCCGGGCAATTTTGTTTTCGAAAAGATACGCCATGCAACGAGTGTGAGTTGAGACAAAGAAAAGTGGGAAAAGTGGGATGCTGGCATATAGTATTTACAGTCTAGAGTAAAAACAAAGAACATTGAAGCAAGGCAAGTGGTAATGGGAAGCGAAAACAAATAATTGTCTTGTATTCCCTCGTTGTAAAATTCTGAAATATATCCATATTACCAGGTGACAAAAATGAAGCTTCATTTTTGTCACCTGGTTAATATTGATAAATGTTTTTCGGACTGATTCCATCGGTATCCTTTCGTGTGACTTTGTTTTCTTGACCAACTGATCTACTCTGTAAACTATTTGAAGCAAATGTGGATTCTTTGTTACACGCACACACATATATGTTTGAAATAAGGTTTTTATGCATACTACTCGGGTGTGAATTTTGGAAAATAAAGTTGAAAATGTAATGGCAATCTATAAGATTTTTTTTCTTATTTAGAGTAACATTATCGGATTCACAGTTCTACGATTTTCAAACGTTAAACTGAAATAGAGAGGCGTGTGTCTATGCTATGACGCATCTGGCATTTAATTGGAGTTCTTTTCGCTTTATGCCAGAAAGTTGCTCAGATTGCTTTCTCTTTCAATCGTTTTGTTGATCACATCATCCGGCATAGTGATTTTTGCACCGAAAATTGATTATCATAAAATTGGAGTGTCATAGTTTAGTGAGCGTAACTCATGATAACGAAGTGTTAAGTAGTGTATGAGAAAATAGGCTTAAGTAGTTCAAATCTCACGAATTATATTTCATTGAAGCTTATTGGCTACCTGAAATTGTTCACTCTACAAGGATTAAAATCGTGTGTGTGTGTGTGTGTGTGTGTTTGTGTTGAAATAGTGTAATGTTGCCCTATTGTGTCGGAATATGCAGGATAATGTTACGTCAGACAAAACAATAATACTATTAATAATAATAGCAAAATAAGCAATAATTGTACATAAGTGTCTATGTGTATATAACTGTATTATGGTTCAGTCTCGGATTGAGGATTCGGAGAGCCGTGTTCGAATTCCATTACATTCACTTACGTCCTAATACACTTGGGAAAGTATGAATCCTCCACTTCCCCAACCCCAGCTATGGGTAAATATCAGAACAGACCAGGTTCTATAGTTTTGTATGGCAACTGGCCTACCGCAGAAAGAAATGGCAACCTAATACTTGAAAAGAATCTGCCGCGTCTGTCATGTATCGAAAGATACATGAACGCCTAAACGTGTATAACACATGACACATATCTGACTGAATGTCAACTTCAAATATTTTCTAACTGTTCAACATTGGCTTATTACCTTAATTCTCCCACCTTTTACATTGTAATTTGTAATAGAGTTTTCTATTTATGAGCGGTAGGCACAGTGGAGTAATGTATGTGGAATCGGAGAGCCGAGTTCGAGTTCCAGTAAAATCCATTAAATTCACTTACGTGCTGATAACCTTGTTAAAGATAGGAATCCTCTTCTCTCCCTCCCAGTTATGGGTAAATATTAGGTTGGTACAAAAATAATGACGTAATAATGTCGTTTTTTGACGTTAAAAAATACGTCAAAAAACGACATTATTACGTCGTTATTTTTGCACCAACCTAATGGAAGGACAGACCTGGTTCTATAGCATTAGATGGCAACTGGCCTTCCGCAGAAAGAATTGGCAAGCCACAGCCGGAAAATCTGCCTCGTCAGTCATGTATCGAAAGATATATGATCGCCTAAACATGTATCACGCATGGAATATAACTGACTGACTGAAGTAACCAAGTGTGGAATAATGTCTATATGTGTGTGTATGTGTCCTTGTAGGGATAGCGTTTTATCGCCTAAAAAATAAGGATAATAATTATAGTAATAATGACGATTCTTTTAGAAAAAAAAAAGGACGTTACATGTTCGTGTGTGTCTTTATGTTTGTGCATATGTAGAAAGTGCTTAGTAATTGTGCCTTGTTAGTGATTGTTCAATATTTTTCATTATTCGTGTTTCGTCTGTGGATTTTGAATTTGGGGGACTTATTTACTGCCCATAAATCTGAGAATTATCTGTCTTTTGTGACCTTGTATTCTGTTTCGGAAGGTAAGTTTGGTTTTCCGGATGTATGCTTCGTTACATCCTTTACATTTAATAGTATACATTAGATTTTTTGCAAACTAGAGAAACTAAACTTTTCGTCTGTTGAGTTGTTTGGCACTGGGGTGAAGTTTTTTGAGGGATTTTTTATTGTATTTTGCTTTTTTTTATGTGTTTCATGTGCTTTTTTATATTCTTGGATCAACAGTGAATTTTTTTAGCTAACGTTGTATGTTTTTTTAGCTAACGTTGTATGTTTTTTTAGCTAACGTTGTATGTTTTTTTAGCTAACGTTGTATGTTTTTTTAGCTAACGTTGTATGTTTCTGTATTTCTTTGCATTGTGTGTCGAGGTATGCGATAAAATATTGGACATACCTGGAGCTTTTGTGTTGTTTTTCGTAATTCTTGAATATCTATAGCTTTGGCACGTTCTATCCCGTTATACATTAATAACAATGGGAACTGTCTTTCGAGTAGAATTCTTGGACACATTTATTCCGCGTTTCACAATCTGAGACAATTGTGCAAAATTATTCTCGCTATATTAATTGAAATTTAAGTAGTTATTGTTTAAAATCTGATGGTTTGTGATGCATATCACTTTGATTTTTTTGTCTTTTTTATAGTTATGATGTCCAGGAAAGGAATCTGATCTTGATATTTTTTCCAATGTGAATTGGATCTTATTAATGATGCTGTTATGTAGAGTCTTGATACCATTGCGTTAGTCGAACGGGTGCGTACATAGAATAAGACAGTCATTCAAACAACTGTTTCAGTTGTCTAGGAAATATTTTTGTTATTATTAATTTAATTATTATTAATTTAACTTATAATTTAATTTGAATTGTTCTTATATTTCAGATATGCCATGAAATGCCAATTAAAATAAGTCGGAGAAACTTTTGTACCCATTGAAGGCCGCAACACTTGCTTGTAAATGTTGCGTTTGAAATAAAAATCGATGTTTTAGAATGAGTTTTAATCACTCGTTGATGAAAACATCTTTCATTCTTTTCCTTATTAGGGAGGATTTCGAGCCAGAATCCTATTGCATCTCGCCAGCATTGGTCTGCAGTCGTAGTGAAGTGGTTTACTACATCAAATGATACAATAATAGTGTCTCTGTTGATTTGTTTATGGAGGTAGCCCTCCTTTACAACACTTGGTATGTGTTTGAGTATTGCATTCAGTAATATATCTATAAAATTGCATATTTTATGTATTTCACAATTTGGACACTCTACGACTGGTCTTTGGGTTGTTCTATGTCTTCTGCAATTGAATTAGATACTTTATAGGCAACTTTAATCATTTTTCTCTATTGGATTTTCGGAAGAGAAAACATTGCTGTTTATTCAGAAATCTGTTAAATACACGTATTTATTTCTTTTTAAGCCTTTTTGAAGTTGACAAATGAATGTGTTTAGTCTGTTTATCGTTTCTGATTGGTGGTAGTTATTTACCATTTTATAATATGTAGTATCTTGTAGGCAAGATTGTATCTAAAAAAATCATACCCGCTCGACCCGGTGGCTAGGATCAAAGTGTAGTATCTGTGCTTTGTGAGCTGCCGGGTCGGGTGTCTGTCGAACTCTCTGCTTGCAGAGAGGAACCCTGACGTAGCTCCGCCGAAGGGTAGTGTTGCGTCGGGGGAGGTTGACGGAACTGGCCCCCCTCGGTGTGTTTGATGGTTATTTATTTTTGCCTGGGCCTACGGGCTCGGGGATACCGACATTAAAAAGGCCTTGTGCCACATTCAATCCTCGTGGGTGGATTGATAAATACCATCTTGTAGGCAAGAAAATATAAAAGAATATACAATCAACCAAAATGACATTACTTCCTTTATCCATTTCCTTATTTATAATATCGTTATTGTTTTTTTTTTTAATTCATGGATAATATACCATTTCTTTCGAATGCATTTGGGTTTAGGTTTAAGGTGGGATAATACATTTTATAGGAAAGCTGATATGTGATCACAAAATTACCTCAATATTTTTCTTCTTACCTTTTTTTAAGGTTTGTAGCTGCTTTTTTCTGTACAAATGTCTCGTCACTGTTCACCTTATTAACAATAACTCTGTTAGACGTATTTTGTCTGCAGAAGTGTGAAATATCATCCTGTATCTCATTGAGCTTAAGGTATTGTGGTTTTGGGGTTGAATTGCCGTCCCTTTAAGAAACTTTTGATTTGTTGATTTGAGATGCTTATATTTTATATATTGATTATTTTTGTATTTTCAAAGTCAATTTGTATCACTGAGTCTTGCGGTTTCTTTCATTTATTCTCCCATGAATATTTTTGTATCTTTAGTCATTTTTCTGCTATCATACAGTATTTTGTAGTAGTTTTTGACGTAATTACGTTCGGGGAATCGTTGATCAAGTTTCTAATTGCTTCGATGGTTGTAATTGATCTTTTACGTTTGTTGAGATCTTCGTTTTAGGAACAACTGTCTTGAGGCATGCGACGTTTAAGTTCTTTCAGTAGTCTAAAAAAAAACCTCGTATTATCGCCATGACTTTGATGAGTGTAAGTTAGACTTCTTGCTTATTGGTTGGCCTTGTGATGTGTAAAATTTAACATTTTGTATGTCTTTGCTGTATGATGCTCATTTCTGATTCCATTTTATAACTGGGGGACAAGATAATATTTTTCCCTCGTTGAAGAGATGTTAGTTCTTCATTTCCATATCTTTCTCACCAAAGTATGTTGATATTTTCATGGAGCAAGTTTTCAGATTATATCGAAATTCCTATTTCTATTTCTTGGTTGAATGAATTGAAACTTTCCTCGTTGGTGTTTACTATTAACCGTAATACAACTCCATTTATAATCTTTTTAAAGCAGTCGTTTCCTTAAGTATTTATTGGGTTTCGGATTCATTCTGGATAGGCTTTATTTGAAGTTATTTTTGGCGAATGATCGAAGTAGAATTTAGCCACTTTTCATACATATCTGTTTTGCTGTTATTTTTTTATAAAATTCCAGAAGGTAGATTTGCGAGTTCATATATAGCTCAAGGTTCTTTTCCCTGAACGGATCTCTAGGTTTCGATTGCTTTCTGTTGATTTTAAGATTTTTTTAGCTTTTGGAACATTGCTCACACAATAGTTTTGCAAATGTTTGTCGAGTATTATCTTCTTCTTCACGGTGTTCATTTCTATAGATTTGTATTTCGCCAATTTTGTTGGTCAAGAATTAGAGCTTGGATGATATGTCGTTTAGTTCGTTTAGTATAACTTAGTTCAGGGTATTGACCTTTTGTTAAGACTTTTTCTTTACACACACACACACACACACATATATATATATATATATATATATATATATATATATATATATATATATATATGTGGGTAACAATATACGAAACAGAAATTGATAATTCCCTTGGAGTTTTTAAGAATATATATTTATTTAATGAATTTTTGCATAAATCGAGTAAAATTTCATGCGAGACATATCATGGCATAGTAACAGGCCCCTCTATCTCTATTGAAGCTTGCATTTCTAACTTCTCCATTTGCATTTCTAACTTATTCATATATATATATATATATATATATATATATATATATATATATATGTGTGTGTGTGTGTGTGTGTGTGTGTGTATATATATATATATATATATATAATTATTAATATATTATATGCGCGGTACTTATTAGAAAGCGCTCAATATCAGAGACAGAGCTAACATATTTGGTTGGATTGATACAACCAAATATATATATATATATATATATATATATATATATATATATATATATATATATATATATATATATATATATATATTGATGAATATCAAACATTTAAAATACGATCATGTAAGCTATACAAATAGTTTCAATTTTTCAGACCTGCAAGCCGAATATAAACCAAAAAATTACTCCAGGTTAAATTCTTAGTGCTTGATTGCATATAAGCTTACTCTCATTAAAAATGATTTACTTAGCAGATAACATGTTTGTGTAATTAAAATACGATTCAAATATAATTTAGGATACTTTTTGAAATAAACATAAACGTTTCAAATAAACGTAATTTTAACAGATATACACTGGAGATTTAGGATCCCATTTATTTTTATTTTAATTTAATGTACCTCTGAACCCTGCTTAATATATTTTACAAATAGAATAAATTAAGTTTCTCTGGATATCTTAATAATTCATAATTATTTCATTTAATTTTCTCGAATAATTTAATTTAAATCTCGTGGGAATTTATATTAGGAAATTTTACTATTGTACTGTAAAATCTAAATTTTTCGCTGAGCGGCGAATATTTTTTAAAATATCATTAGCCGAACACTATATTTAAGATAAATTTATAAAAGCTTGTTAAATGTAATATGTTTTCGTCAGATACTTCGCCAGTATCTTTCACAGTGTTTCTTAACTCTCATTAACTTAAGAATATTTTTCTTCAACCTCTAAATCAAAATGCAACATTGCAGATATCATATTAAACAGTTCAACTCAAACCTTAAAGTCTAAATCTTAGGGTATTCTTCCTGTTTGCTACTCCAACTTACGCCATTATTACATGTTGATAATTTTGAATCTTTCTTTCTCTTTTTCTCTCTCTCCCTCCCTCAATACGATATCTGTACATCTTGAATTTAGAGTATATTTTTCCGTTTATATTTGGTTTACAAGTCTGAAAGATCGAAGTCTATTTCTATAGCTTTCGTGAAATAAAGATTATTACCTATGGTCTTTTAAGTGTTTGATATTCTTTAATTTATAATTTTGCTCTTTCACTGAGAAAGCTGTCCTTGGATATTTATTTTCTGGACATTCCATACGGATTACCATTTTAACTTATTACATATATATATATATATATATATATATATATATATATATATATATATGTATATATATATATATATATATATATATATATAAGTGAACATTGAAGTCAACACATAGAGGCGACAGGCTGATCATGCTAGACGCAATCGTCAGTCCACGAGTGTTGATTTTCTCGGCTATTTCATATAAATTATGAAAGTCTGTCGCTTCTAAGTGTTAACTTCAATGTTGACTTTTATATTTACACACGGTCTCTCTGATACTGAAAACTTTATCCTATAAATATAGCACACTTTACAAGTATATTTGTTCATATATATATATATATATATATATATATATATATATATATATATGTGTGTGTGTGTGTGTGTGTGTGTGTCTGTGCACATGGTGTTTTTAATAAAAATATTTAATACCGTATCTCTTGGGATTTTACAGAAATAGAATATCGTGGCATTCACAAGAGATAAATGAACAGCAGGCCGTCATCATAATTCGACAGACGGCTTTAAATAGTTTTATATCATTAAGTAGTATATTCAGTAATATACAAATAAACTGGTTTTAAATCGCCCTTTATTTCCAGTTCTGTTACTTGTAATTCTTTAGAATTGTCTGAAGAACTCCGGTAATTATGTTTGCACTTTTCACCTAGATATGCGGCAGCAATTTAGGTTTCTGCAAAAATTCTGGTCTCTCACCAGGTTGTTCTCGCGTATTAAAGCTCCATCCTTTAGTCTACTGATTCTCAAGTTTACGACAGACACCAACTGAAACCTATATAAGATATTCTCTCTATCAAATACCCGATTTCATTTGTCACGCTTCAACATTTACAACAGTCAGTAATACCCAAAAGGGAGTATTACTGACATATTTCTTTGGTCCGTTGACAGACTTCAACATCGTTTATATGGTCTTCTGGAGAGAAACATTTTCCATTCCGCAGCGTTTATTTTCGCAGCTTAAACAACAAATGTCCAGATGGGTGTCTATTCGTTTGTCCCACTAGTCTACATGCTACTTCTATAAAGTCATTCTATCTGCTCTCTTCTGTATTCTAAATCTAAGTAAAGTGTTCCCCTCATGCATCTCTTATTTCCAGCAATTGCTACATTGTTAATCTCTAAAAACGAATATCTTAATCACTCTAAGTCTAGTGTGATCCGTTATATATCTTCTTCCTTTGGGCACCTTGACAGGGTGTAATGCTTAGAAAGATTGTCTTACTAGATAAATTACGACTTTTCGGCCTTATGCTACATCTATGTTTCGCTTAGAAAATCACTATATCCTCTTCGTTAATAAATATGTATTTTCGGTGACCGTTTGCACGACACACAGGTCACTATCTTCTGGCCGAGTTTAAATTCATGCAGAAATCAGATGTCGCACTATACATGCAGTCGGCACGAATATATACTGTATGTATCGGGCATTTCCAGTACATTTTAGTATTTAAACATCATTCCATTTTGAACTATCGTCAGCTATAAAGTCGACGTAACTGCTAAATTCGCGTGTCTTCATTTCATATGTCTCGGTTTGGCTTTCTTTATTAAAGAGGATTAATGTTTGAATTCCTAAGTTACAGAGTGTCTGACACTTCTTTAATTCAAATTACAGAAAGCAAATTACAAGATAAAATTACTAAGTTGCACAATAGTCAAGGTTTCATGCGTTTGTCATGACGACGTGTCTTATTTATACACCGAAGAGACATTTTGATCGCCCCGACGAAAGAGCAACAGGTGGAAATAATTTTAACAGCAAGGCTGAAAGAATAGCAAAGGATCAATGGGTGATTGATTGATTTGTTTGGTTAACGATGTATCAACCGTTTTAAGGCTGAAATTTAATTTTCTTCAGTGATTTAAAAAATTAAAAATATATGTTATTCTGCTTTCACAATTAATACATGGTAGACAATACTTAGCTTTTGTGCATGGATAATTTTTTGTGTTTGTGATTATTAAAAGCGGTCATATGTGTGCTTTATGCAAGAGTTATTTCATATTGGTTGTTTGGATGATGTCGTTTCGTGGCCTATTAACATCACCATGGGCTATTTAAGGCCAAAATCTAAATATCTCGAACACAATTTTATGGCTTCAGGTAAATATATTTTGAACGTAATTGTATGCCTTCAACTACAGATAAAATTTAATGGTGGTAATTTTATGATGTCATTATAATCTATCTATCTATCTCTCTCTCTCTCTATATATATAAGTATAGGGTTGGTGAATACGGAATAAATTTCAATAACCAACAAGTATTATTCTTAAAAGAGTGCTCAATACAGGATGGAGAAAATATAATTATTTATTCGAAAATTATAACATAAATATTTTATAAAATCACTACAAAAATAACCATTTTGTTTCAAAACTTCTGGTGTCTTATCAAGCGGTTTTGTTGAATGTAGAATATTCTTCGGATCAGAGGCCTTGCTTCCGGATGTAGTATATCGTCATACCGAGGACTAAAGGCTCAGTAGCTTTAAGTTCTTGCTCGAGGAATAATTACTACACGATTAGAGCGTTGTTTATTGGATCTAGTGAATTATGAGTTCAGTCATTGGAATGGGACCTACAGAATATGACTCAGTAGAAGCGAGTCTAGCAAAAGTTGGGCTCTACCAATACAATAATGGATAAAACATAGAATTAAGAGTTTAATCCCCGGTCTCGTTAGAATTGAATGAATAGCGGTTTCAGTACCAAAATCATTGATGCTTACTCGTATTGACTGACAGATGAAGAAGACCGGATGACACAGCGTTTAGAATATTTTCATAAAGACAACAAAGATGAGGACTTTTATTCGATTGTAAATAATGAATGCCTCTGTTAGGTTAGGATGTTCGGAATCTAGTAAACGAATTTATTCACTTTACTGGTATAAATAACTTAAAAGCCTAAAATACTTACTTCGTTATATATGCATTTATGAAAAAAAAAATATCATCACTAAAATTTTAAAATATTAAATTATTTAAAATTTACAAATATCAGTGGATTTTATTCGCTGGGGAAACAGATGGTATCTGTACACCAACATCACCTGTCAGCATTCTTGCCTAATATAAAGAAAATTAAATAATAATATTAATAATAATTATTAATAATATTAATGACAATGTGGTAATTTCAATGGAAACATTATCCACGTTCGTGACGGCTGTTGTGCGTAAATAGAGAAAAGAAGTCCTAACAGTAAACATAGCCGATTGAAAACAAAAATGAAGTGATGAAGATTGAATAGTTTCTGAAGTTGTTTAAAAATGTTCCAGCACAAACCTTCCCTAGTTTCTTGCATGATGATAAGATTTTTTCAGCTAAAACTTGTTTGCTAAGTAAACCAACATTTATGTGTAACTAATGTAAAAAAACAAACAAACAAACCGGTAATCGGAGAAGTATTATTGCATGCAAACAAAATTTTATTACAAGAGATAAATATAACGTCTGTATATTTTCTTTCGCAAAATAATAACTGAATACTCGGTGCATCATTTAAGCATACGAGAAGAAAAATTGATGGAAGACAATAAATCTGAGAAGGAACTAAATGTATCTGATGGACGGCAAATTAAATTTATGAACAAAAAAGAAAGGCATACTGGTGCAAGGAGAGTTTAAAGAAAAAAAATAATACGATTCCCTTTCATCTCATGAGAAATATACTTTATTTTTTTTATTTATTTTTTTTTGATGAATTGCTTTCTGTGGAATAAAATCTCTCCCCTCCCATTTCAATATTTTTCTTTTACTACTTTGCTGACATCCCACTGTCAAGCTAATATCAACGACATCATTAACCTCTGTCCAAAATCACGCCACCTAATATTTTTTTCCATCTAACAGGCTGAGTGTCTTGACCACATCAAAGCCGATCGATTTGCAGATGCATTAACAAAAGTGTGATACTAACAATATTAATATCAATCGGAAACGATTTTTCGTTGGCAACATGTCTGTCTAAGGAAATAATATACTCTCGATATTGTTCATTTGTTATATATGACTAGATCTACATTATTTATATTATTCGAATTACTGTCCTCATCTATGTCGCCATATCTATTACAACGTCTCGGTCGTTTTCCGATCCAGCCTTCTTCTTCGAATGTTGAACGGAACCCTTTATTTCGCTCACAGGACACATGGCACAGCGGATAAAGGCGTTAGTTATATTCAGTGAAAGGACCCAAAGAGTGTGACTTCAATATCCAGCTAAGGCAGTGGAGAACTTTCAGAGGGAAATTAACAGGAGATAACTGATAACTGACATCCATTAAACATGGCACGTGGAAATAGAACAGTCAACCCCAGTGAGCGAAATAAAGGGTGCAGTTCAACTTTCCAAGAAGAAGGCCGGAGCGTACAACGGTCGAAACTTTGTAATCAATATGGTGACAAAGATGAGGACACGAGTCCGAATAATGTAAATAATTTTCATAATACCTCATCTCAGAAATATAGACAGATATGACTAGATTTAATTTTATTGTTGTCAAATATTTTCGTTCGTTTTTCAGAATTTATTTTATTACTTATTAGCAGGCTTCGTCCGTTCGCTATCGAAGTAAGATATATTCACTACGTGAAATCTTTGGAACAAAAAATTTAAAATGAACATTTCATTCATAAGTTGGCTTGCAATAGTTAAAGAAAGTTTTACAAATGTATGCCAACTTGTTGAAGGCCAATTATAATGCAAATTTCAAACACTTGTCTGCACTATATAAGACGATTTTCCTAGACAAACTATTTTTGATATGAAAATCAAAACAATCCTTGAATAAAAGAACAGTAATAAAGGGCAGTTAATTAGTGACATAAACGTTTTAAAAATCAATATAAATTTAAACCTGAAGAGAGATATTTTCTTGAAATAATAATACGGATATTTAGCCTTTAATGTATAAATCGCTCTTGATTAGTTTGTAACACATTATTTATCGTATCTCAGTAGCGTCTCTGTCTTTAGGCACAGTGCACTCAGGGGCGACCCCGTCAGAGGACTGAGTCGAAACTGAGGAAAATCATATTGAAGTGCCCAGGCCTGGAGAACAGCTGCTCGAGGCTGCGCCGTCCCATTGCTTCAGAGAGAGAGAGAGAGAGGGGGCGGTGCTCTCAATGAGGCCAGCGAAACCGACGGTTGCGGGGGCTGCGGACAATTTTTGTTCCTAGGCCAGGTGTACGCGCTCGGTCTACCCACATTAAATCGACCTTGTATCACGACCTGAAATCATGCGAAGAGGGTGAGTAAATACAAATTGCTCTCGAGTAGTTCGTAACACCCTATTTATCATTTCTCAGTTGTATCTCTGTCTTCGGGCAGAGTGCGTTCCGGGGCGGCCCGACAAAGGACAGAATCTGAACTGAGGAAAACTATACTGAGAGTTGCCCAGCCCCGGGGAAGCGTTGCCCGTAACCGCGCATTCTCATAGCATTAGAGAGAGCGATCGGTTCTCCCACGAGGTAGGCGCAACCAACGGTTGCGGGGGCTTGGGGAATTCCTGTTCCTAGCCCGAGTATACGCGCTCGGGCTCCACACATAAAAATGAACTTGCTTCACAACGCGACTTCATAGTGTGTCGAGTAATTACTAAATTACTATAAAGTAGGTCTGTTTTTTTTTTAATCTCAGACGTCGTGGGAGAATTGAGCTCCAATTTCCCATTTATTCATATACCGTGCTGTTCGATAAAAGTGACTCACCTTTCACTCATTTGAATTTAACTCAACTTTAGTTTCATCGGTGAAGAGAACATTCTTCCAGTCTTTTACGGTGAAATTTTTGTAATAGTGAGCCCATTCAAGTCTTTTGGCTTTGTTGGCTTTGCTTATTAGCTGCTTAAACCTTCGTGTACAAGATTTGTAGCTTTGTTTTAACAGCCACTGACGGACTGTTGAAGAGGCAAGATGAACACTGCTCTTTGCTTAGACTGGCTGCAATTTCTTGGTTAGTTATAGACCTATTCTTCGTAACTTCTCTCTTGATTACCCTGCCAGTTCTATCATCAATTCTTTTCTTTCGTCCTCTTGTTTCCTTGCTTGGAGCAGGAGTGACATTATTATGTGCCCTAAGCACACGAGAGACAGTTGATTGCGAGGTTATAGTAATTTCTGCAATTTCTCTCATAGACTTGCCTGCTTTTTAGAGAGCAATAATAAATGCCTGAAGTGGTTCTGATGCGTGTTTGTACCCTTTCATGTGGTTAGTGACTTGAGTGGCTATTTCAAGCTGTTTTTATACTGTATGAGGCTTTCTGGAATATTCTGGAATACTCTAGATTTAATTTAAGCTCTTCTAGAATTCTCTAGAATATTGTTCTGAGTGTATTGCAAAATAGTTTTCAATATTTTTTCAAAAGCTCTTTAAATTTACGAGTTTAATCATTAGAATGCGATATCTGAGTTACTTTTTAATACACAAGGCTTTTCCTGCATCTCATTTATATCCAAATTTATAATTATCAATATATTACGTTAGCGTGAATAAACTTTTTTCTTAGGTGGTCGGGAAGGGGTCTTTGTATTAGTAAGATTAAAAATTATTTTAACCCTCAAAACAATAGACAAAAAATATATTAGTAAAAAAAAATCAGGCGAATCACTTTTATCGAACAACACTGTAGATTCCATAATATAGGTTTTACTTAAAGCTATAATGTTTCTATAACTCTACAAATGTTGAATGCATAACTAATTTGTATTTTCCCTTCTTTACACTATTTATTATATCTTATAAATTGTCCCCTGCTCTTACGCCGATGAAATAAAAAAAATAATTGTTTGTACGGAAAATAAGTGTCTAGTACAACAAATCCTCTTGACTGCTGACCTGAGATGGAACGAATACATTGTCAATTATTCGTCCACCGCAAGGAAAGTTGGCTCCCTGTGCCGCGCCAGGAAATTTTTCTCCCCGGAATCGATCCTCCAGATCTACAAATCAACGATTCGCCCTTGGATGGAGTATTGCTGCCATATATGGTCTGGAGCTCGTTCTGTTTGCATCGGGGTTCTTGATAGGCTCCAGAGGCGGATATGCTCTGGCATCTCGTCTACAATCACATTCTCACAGACGCGCCGTCGCCACTCTCTGGTTGTTCTACAAATACTTTCATGGAAATTGCTCCGAGGAGCTGCATTCGCTTGTTCCTAGAATTCATGAGTTCAAGCGCCCTACGAGGCTGGCATCCCGCTCTCACACCTTCACTGTCGAAATTCCTAAATGTAGCCGTCACTTCCACTCCAATAGCTTCATGTCTCGCACATCTCGCCTGTGGAACTCCCTTCCCTATTCCAGTTTCCCTGAGAGCTATAATCTCCAGCTATTCAAGTGTAATGTCAATGGACATCTCCAGCTGCCTTGATCTATCCACTACCCTTCTCCTCATCCTTTCTTCTATCACTCCTATCTGACCTTACTCCAAATTTTCTGTAACCCCAGGCTTCCTAGTGGCTTCCCGCCTTGCTTGGGGTGAAATGCTTAAAAAAATAAATAAATAAATAAATAAAAAATAAATAAAAAATAAGTTACAGCAGAAGATTTTAACGCTGAACTTTTAAAACGTAAAGATAAACAATAATTCAATACTTTAATGCAGCGATCAATGTTAGTTCTGTAGTTTATTGATATCTATCGCATCTACTCCTCCCTAGATATTGTGACGATGGCCAAACCAAAAGTCCTCCACAGGAGATAGGTTAAATGCCGCGCGATATATATATATATATATATATATATATATATATATATATATATATATATATATATATATATAATATATATATAATATATATATATATATAATATATATATATATATATATATAATATATATATAATATATATATAATATATATATTATATATATAATTATATGTATATATATTAAATTATATATAAAATTATATGTATATATAAATATTATATATAATATATCATATATACATATTATATATATATATATATATATTAATTATATATATATATATATATATATATATATGTATATATATATATATAATATAGCATATATACATATTATATATATATATATATTATATATATAATAAAATCTTGTAAACACTAATATTCCATGGTTATAATTTATTACATTGGAATCGTAATTACGATACAATTCATCAGACCCACATATTCAAAAATATATTTTTTTTAATTTTATGTTGTGGATTTATTCTTTTTGAATTCGTAGGTCTGATGAATTGGATCGTAATTACGATTCCAATGTAATAATTTATAACCATGGAATATTAGTGCTTAAACCTATTTCTTACATTTTTACTCTGTCCTAGACATTGAGTTCCCTTGGATTCTATCCTCTTGGAAACTTTAATAAATATATATATATATATATATATATATATATATATATATATATATATATATATATATATATATATATATTACTCTTCGAGTTCTCCCAGTCATTGCAGGGTTATTTGAAAATAAATACCCTTAAATTCAACTTCCTCTCTGCCGTGCGCCAACGGCTTAGTCATACAATCCCCGACTGACGCCAATTCAGTCGGTTTCTATCCTAGTGAGAGACAACCGGATGCCTAGCCACAATGATGATCTGTGATACAGCTAAAAAGTCTCTGTGGATAACAATATATGTATATATATATATATATATATATATATATATATATATATATATATATATATATGATATATATATAACATAGTATATACAATTCCGGCTTTTTAGTAAATTTACTTTGAATTTATAAATTAAATTATTGATGCCACCTAAAAGAAATTCTCATCCAAGTAAATGCTATTAATATTACTTATACCATGTTTTAATGCCTGTCATATTAAACAAAGACGTCTATGCATATTGATTGTTAATAATTCTTATAACCTCTCCTTTTGCCGGAGATCAGATTTTGATATTCTGTCTGTCAGCGCTGTTTTAAGTTCGAATTTAATCCAAACTGATTCAAAAAATTTAAGTTACATAATATTTTTTTAACTCATTTAACAACAAATAAGGCGATGACGCCACTAACATGTAAGGAGTTAATGATATATCGACGACAATAACAGAATATGTTTCAAAGAGATAGAAGATATTGAATTTAGTTTCTGAATGATCATATTCCTCACAGAAAAACTAGAAGCCGGAATAAAACTTTCCAAGGGAAAAGTAAGAGAGAAGAATCTATTATCATAGAACTTACGGTTACACCTAAGAATTCCAGCTCTTAAATTATGAAAATTAGCCGTCAATACGCTTAAATCCATGAAGTCTAAATACCAATGCGAAAAACTTTTGAACAATTACCATGAAAATATTTATAGAAGATGCACAGTGCATATACGCTACAACGATGAGAGAATGGCTGGAAGCAAGTTGCAGAATCAGGACCGATAAGCTATCAGCTCTTTCTTTGACACGATGCACGGACAAAAGGTAGACTTTTAAATGTTCAACAGATTATTACGAGAAAAATGTTTCGGCATGACTAAAAAGAATATCGTAGCAGTAGATCTAATTGTTTCAATAATACCGTTCCATTTCATATCAGTGGAAGGACTGGGAGCAAGAGATTTTCGAGAAAGTTTCCTTAGTGAATTCACCCAAAACTATATAGCTCTAGGTAGGCCATGCTGTGTAGACATTGAAAATTTATATCACTGTCCCCACCACCACCACCTTTCAGTCTACATCCAATGTCTACGTACTATTGAGATGGTTTCCTTCTTGAGACGCGTCATATTGAAGAATCTTTTACAAAACTAAAAGTAAATGACTGTCATCCTGTTTCTCTTTCTGGTAATGCAGAACAGTAGTACATTTCTTTTGGGTTTGTTAAATTCAATTGAACTCGAAAGTCTGGTGAGTAATTGGTGTGTGTATGCAGAAATATATACATAAGGTCTGTGTATATAAAGAAGAAAGTAAAAGAGAAAAATAACGATTATAGAAAGAAAAAAATCAAAAGATATTAATGTCCCATCGGTATTTACGATATAATTACAATGAAATAAAATCAAGTACTTTATACAAGTTTAAAAAAAATAAAAAATTACGGAAATCTAGTAAAATAAGCGAATATTCTAAAAGTGTATTTTAACGGTAGCCAATATGGATTGTAGCTGTCATGTGACATAATCTTAAAGGCTTTTAGTCACTGGTCTTAGAGGGATTCAAAGCTGGACTACCAAAAAAAAAAAAAAAAAAAAAAAAAAATTCCGAAGCTGATGTTTTTCTGAATCGAAAGTCAGACGACTGGTGAAATGCCAACTTACTATTAATCCGTATACAGTGTAAACCGGATATAAGAAAGTTGTCGGGACCGGAGAATAATTATCTTATATCCGGGTTTCTCTTATATCCGGGTTTGGTCTATTTTGTTTAGGTAAGTATGGCTCTAATTTGGGACCAGAGAAAATCGCTCTTATATACGGGTTTGTCTTTTATCTGGGTATCTTATATCCGGGTTACACTGTATTTTAAAAACAAGCATATGACATTGGTAATATTAGTAGTTTCCTTTTCAGGAAACATTCAGCAGTCATTCCCGAGTAGCCAGAACCGCCGACTGTTAAAATGTATCAAATCATTCTCTAAGAAATAAAAAAATCAGGAAAATAGATCTCTCAACTCCATTAATGGTCACCACACTTTCCAGAATTGATTGGAATTTACTTCCCAACCTTTTATTTGGAGTAGTGTGGAACATCAACATATTGATTATTTTATTATTCTCTCTTCGATTGACATCTGGTTTGGTTTGTTTAGTTTTACGGCATATCAACCTCAATTGGTCATTTAATGCCGATAACTTTTTTTTTTCCTTGTGATATTTTGTTTTGTCAAAAATCTATTTCTGGTAATATGTTTTCCCCTCAAAAACGTATAACTGGTAAGGTGTCAAATATTGACCCATAGCTCGGACCCTAATAGGTGCTACCACCCCGGATCAGGGTGGACCTAGAAACGCCAGCAATTAAGACGTGGTCCCACGTTCATCATAACCTCCTGATCAGGACGGGGATGTAGTTTATCCTCATACCCAGGACGGGATTTACATCTGATATCCATGTAATTTGTCGCTGTTATTTTGAAAGTCTTCAAATGTTATTACTGTTATTTTTCACTCCTTTGTTTGTCATCCTGTAGCGCCAGTTGACAAGGTTTGAAGAAGGATTGTCCTCGGAAAACCTACAAGTTTCATTAATTCGAAGCCAGTTTTAAAACATTGACCTCAGAAAAAGATTGTACACAGAGAACAATTTATATATTTCTGAACGAGCTTGGCGCCTTACATAACATAATATGAAATTCTCCAACTGACGAGTCTATTTAAGAACACGAGTCTAGATTTTAGGTTAATATCTTGTAGTAATATGGGGTGTTTAGCAAAACTACACCTAACACAACTGATTCCATGTTCAATTTCCTTACGTCCTATGCTAAATTTGTTATTAGGTTAGTGCAAAAATAATGACGTAATAATGTCGTTTTTTGACGTTAAAATACGTCAAAAACGACATTATTACGTCATTATTTTTGCACCAACCTAATATAACAGAATAATCATTTAATACGTTAACTGTTTGATAGCTTTTTTTTTTGTTTCTTTTATGGCTTATCAACCTCAAACGACAAATTTTTTTTGCTGGTAATATTTTTATTTTCAAAATTGTATTGCTGGTAATAATTTTTTTTTACTTTTTCAGAAATCTATTTCTGGTAGTATTTTTTAAAAAAATATATAGCTAGTAATATTTTTTTCAAAATGTATAGCTGGTAAATCATTTTTTTCTTTTAAAAATGTAACGCTGGTAATAATTTTTTATAAAGTATTTCTGGTATTAAAACCTATTTTTACCTTTTCATGGTGTTTTGACCCCAGTTTGGGTGTTAACAATTTGCCTATATTTGAGACCCTAAAAGAGTGCTACAACCCCCGGTCAGGGTGGACCGAGGAACACCAGCAACTGACACGTGTTTCATGCCCCTCAAAATCTGATCAGGCCTTGCTGTTGGACGTAGTTTATCGTCTTACCCAGGACGGGTTTGATCGCTGGTATAATTTTAGCTATTTATGGTTATTTCTACGACGGTTTAATTCTGCTGAACTTCTTGTGTTGGCTTAGAAGGATTTAGGTGCCCAAATTTTTCTCCAAATGTTAAATTTCAAACTCGAATTTTAAAATTAATGAATTACACCGATCAAATGATATTGAATCTACTTACTTGTTGAGTAGATGGAACAGTTTAACAGAAGTGGAAATGAGCAAAGATCTAATATAATCTAAGGATTGTTGGTCTTTAACGCCTATTGTACATTAAATCATGAAAATAGAAAAAAAATATCAACAAGCTGTTGAAAGCAGTAGCATCTGTGGGAGACGTTATCTACTATCAATAACATAAAAGATCCCGTAGCTGTTGCTAGTGGGTTAAGAAACCATTTTTTATGATTTAACACTTTCATTATAACCTACTGTCAGTGATATCTGGATCTTTTAGAATTACGTGTATTTTCTTTTATTAAAAACTTACAATTAAGACCGGCCGTAGGAAGAGCTGTACCTCGGTTTTTATCGTAATTCAGGAAAATATTTTGGGGTTCTTTCCCGCGCCAGAAATGTCTCCGATATTGCGAAAGTGCTGGATTAATTAAGACCTCTGCTAATACGTATGTGTGAAATCTCCATAAAAATAATGTCGAATATTTTGGACGGAGTAGACGTCTGAATGAATAAAATTTTACATTATGTTACAAGTACAAATGAGATACAGTGTAACCCGGATATAAGATAGTTGTCGGGACCGGAGAATAAGTATCTTATATCCGGGTTTCTCTTATATCCGGGTTTGATCTATTTTGTTTAGTTAAGTATGGGAACAATTTGGGACCAGAGAAAATATCTCTTATATCCGGGTTACACTGTTGACTGAAGGAGTCAAAATATCTAGGCTTTCCTCACCTTAGGGAAGAAGTGGAGTTAATTCTCAGCGTTTGAGTCGTCCTCTCTGATGTGGAAGTACCAGCAGTATTTGAACAGGTTTTGCCAATCGGCCCCAATTTAAAAACGTCCTTGAGCCACATTTGGAATGATCTGGGTTTTCTGATATCTCTTCTCGAATCAAGTGGTACGTGAGAAAAAATAATTCAGTTTTTATTTTTTTTTTATTTTTTTTTTTCATCAGCTAGAGCATTTTCGTTCAAGATCAGTTCCCTAATTACTGTGTCCCTTCAGGACTCTGGTGATCACGGCTCTCGTATTTCTTGCCCTTTGCGGCTCTTGTTACATCTTATCTTTTTTGTGCCATTCTTAAACCCTGCTCCGCCATATATTTATTCAAGCACTTCAGGTAGATTATTCACTTTTCTTTCCTTTATTCCTCTTGCCTCCAGATATGTCCTGTGTATCAAATCTCTCTTTTCATGTTTCCTAGAGAATTTCAAATGTCTCTTTCTGGTGATAAGTAGAAGTGTCACATTTTGTTTCAACTTTCACTAGAAATTCGTCGCTGCTCATATGTTCTGGTATTCTCAGCATCTTTGTGTAGAACCACATTTCTTTTTCCTTAAAATATTATCGCGATGAATTTTTCCAGCATATACTACTATATAGGTGGACTAATATTACCTAACACTTCAGAGTGATTTTCATAGTCTACGGCGAAAATTTTTCTTTACCAATCTTATAATCGCAAAATATTGATAATCATTTTGTTTATTTTCATCCATCAATACAGATATAGACGTTTGAACAAGCATACAATTAGAGTTGTCAATATGTCCGTCTTCTCCTTACGAAAACTTCTATTTGCACATCAATTCTTTTCCTTTTTCAAAACAATCTCCTCATGCGTTTTGGCTACACGTTTCTCCATTAATCAGATATACCAAATATTATCCAATGAACATTTAACGATCACAATTCAGCTAGTTAATATGTCAAGCTGCGGAGTTGCTGATCCACAAACGTATATTAAAGGGACACTTCGATCGAAGGATTGTAAAATAATTATGAATATATATTTTTAAATTATATTGGGTGACTGATATATACAAAACTTCCAAACTGACAGAAACTGAAAGGTATTTATAAGCTATTTGTTTTATAAATTATAATGGGAGATGGGACAGTTAGTTGAGGAATTTATATTTAATTAGCAGGAAGTAGAATGTCGTCGCGTGAATGATCGAAATCTTTTTTTTTTATTGAGGAGTAGATATATAACGTCAAAATAAGGGAATTATTTCAATTACGTATTCTACCAGAGGAATCCAACCTTATATACAGGGTGAATCAAAAGTAACTCCTTATTTTAAAATAATTATGAATTATTGTAATATTTCTCTTACTTCTTTGTGTTTGATCTTTAATGTATGAGAATTTAATTTGTTTGTATCTATTTTTTCAGGTTTATTAATTTGTTTAAAATTTGGAAAGCCTACAAACATGGCTGAACGTCCTAAGTTGCATGCCTAGCTAGCGGCACGTTATGAAATTGGGATATCCGTTATTCGAGTGTAAAGATGGTGGAGGACTATTAGATGAGTACATGTTCAAGTTGACGCAAAGACAATAAATAATGGTCATGCAAAATTCATGCCTACAGTGTTTGCACCTGATATTCGAAGAAGCGAGCGCCCTTCAAAGTCAAATGACCTGAAGACAGTGGAAGCAGTTCAAAAATGTTTACACGCGGCCCAAGAAAGTCAATTTGACAAGCAGCAAGGGAAAGCGGCCTCTCCTTTCAAATAACACGAACTCTGCTCAAGAAGCAGCTGAAATTGCATGCTTGGAAATCGTACTACTGCGAATTGCTCACCGCTGAAGACTGCGATATACGTATGTTGCATGGTGATAATATTTTCTCCTGGTATGAAGACGGATCAGATCTCTTTAGAAATACCCTCTGGGGTGATAAAGTGTTAATTCATATCGGTGGGTTTGGGAACCATCAAAACTGCTACTAATGAGAAGGCGAATATATTCCTGTAATCTCTGAAAAAATGCAGAATCGGTCCAAAGTAAAGGTATCCTGAGGGATGAGATCTGGCAGATTGTGGGTCCATTCATTTTTCGCGATACCATAAAGAGATTAACTTGACCCCTTCCCAGTCAGTTGAAACTAGGTCGGTTTTTAACGTGAGTACCCGAGTGTCAACACTCAGACAACTGGTCTTACATTGTCCAAGCTGGTCGGAGCCGGTCTAAGTAGTCATAGCTGTGATACTACCAGCGCAGGTACGGAACCCTGTGACCGGTAAGTGAGATTTACTTGACCATCCCCCACTGAGTCAGGTTGTGACAGATGGTCAGTTTTTAACGTGGGGAACCGACTGTTTTCACTCGGGCCGCTGGTCCAAGTTGGTCTTAGCTGGTCATAGGTTGTCCAAGCTGGTCTAAGCTAGTCATAGCCAGTCTTGGTTTGTCATAACTGGTCCAAGCTGGTCATTGCCGGCCCACACTAGTCGTAACCATGATACCACCAGCACAAGGACGGAGTCCTGAGGCAGGTAAGGATATTTACTTGACCCCCCTCCCACTGAGTCAGGTTGTGACACAAGGTCAGTTTTTTTCACTCTGGCCGCTGGTCATAGCATGTCCAAGCTCGTCAGAGCTGGTCTAAGATAGTCATAGCTGGTCTTGGCTTGTCATAGCTTGTCCAAACTGGTCAGAGCCGATCCAAGCTGCTCAAAGCCGTGATACCACCAGCCCAGGGACGGAGCCCTGGGGCAGGTAAGTATCATAATGTGTATACCACTCAAGTGAGAGGAAATTACACATTCACTTCGCGATACCATGAATGCCGAAAGCTACCTTCCCCAGCAATAGGATGAAATCTGGCCAGTTATCACTGCTTGAGAGAGTGTTGATGATTTGATTTTCATGCAAGCTGCCCCCTTCTCTACATCTTGATACTGTCGTTGGTAAATGGCTGAATGTCCATATCTCCCGGAGATGGTTGGTCGTCTTGGTTCGTATTAGTGGCCAGCCACGAGTTGTAGCTTATCACCTTGTGACTTGTTTCTTTGGGAGTGTTTAAAGAAGCAAATATACTAATAGCAACCTAAATACTTTGGAAGAACCTCAAGGCCGAATACAAGTAGTTTTGTTTTCCATTCCACAAGAATTCCTGAGTGAAATCAGTTGACATGATTCCTGGGCAATTCATGTTATGCTGCCTAAATATACATATTAATAATGCTATATAATAATTTCTATTCAGGAGTTCTCTGAGGCATGATAACTATTTCACGTGTTCCACAAGGGTAAAAAGGTTGAGAAAGTAGCAAAGTATTTCAAATATGGAACATTATTAGGTTGGTGCAAAAATAATGACGTAATAATGTCGTTTTTTGACATTAAAAATACGTCAAAAAACGACATTATTACGGCATTATTTTTGCACCAACCTAATATCATTCCTTAATAAAAATTGACGCAGAAGGGGGGACACTCTGTTGTGCCCTAAATTGAAACTCCTAAGGATTCCAAATTCCCTCTTTGCAAGTTCTCCAAATGAAAATCTGAAATGCCCTTTAAACGATACAAAATCGAATAGAATAGATGTTAGTCACAATTCCTATCATTCAAACTTGAGAGGTTGAACAGAAATTCATAGCAGTGAAATACCTAATTACGTTCCGAACATATTAATATTAATCTATTACATTTATAAAATAACTCTAGGGGGAAATGTTGAATTATTTAAAAAGAATAGAAAACATCTCATAAGAGTTAAATCCTGAAGAGAACGCATTAATGTTGGTTAAAACGGAAACGTATAAAATGTTACAATCGAGAAATATCGATTCACTTGATTTCTTTTCTTTTTCTTAGGGGTTTTTATAAACTTTCTCATGTTTACGTCTTTGAAAAGCATACACCACCTGCATTTGAATCTAGATTCTTCTCTATTCTTGCTGTTTTTGAGACAAGATTAGCGTGTGGGCAATTACAGATTTAGCACCAATGGGCGGAAAACAAATCCATTCTAGCCGTTCTTCAGAAATTAGGCATTGATTTTTCAGGCTCTTCAAAGGAATCTCAAAATCTCATTCCTGAAACGACGTTGGACAGTAGCAAGAGTGAGGTTGGTTCTATTTGTAAGTAAACTGATTACTATGTTTCCTTGCGATAAACAACTATTATTTACATCTCTTATGACAATCTCAAGAGGGATCATTAAAAGAATTTCTGGTAAACAATTTTAAAAGCCACTAGAAATGTCTACAAATATTTTATGGCAATTTCAAAGAATGTTGTATTTGCATTTGGCTCTGAGAATATATATTTTCGCGTTGGCCTAAGGGGACGTACCAGAGAATTTTTCTTTTAGTTTTATGCCTGCCAAGTGAAATTTTTTTATCATGAATTTAGTGTTTCAGCAGAACGTGTATTAGAAAGAAAAAAATAGCAACCCGAATAAAAATTATTATATTTTATTATTTTTTCAGCAACTTTTAGCCTATTTAAGAAATTTTCTGTAACCTGAACGTATTTAAACACGCTCCTAATCAAGTGTAACGTGAAACAATTTCCATTTTGAAGTAGTTTGGGTAGCCACGCATACATAGACTGGGAACAAAAATTGCACATGCTCTCTCGTTACTTTCTCTTTTGGACAAAAATCAGGAGCCAACTATTAGGTTGGTGCAAAAATAATGACGTAATAATGTCGTTTTTTGACGTTAAAAAATACGTCAAAAAACGACATTATTACGCCATTATTTTTGCACCAACCTAATAATAACTCTAGCGCACTCCCTAGGGAAAGGTATTGCCTGTGGGGCAGTCTCCCTTCGAATGAAGCACATTATATTAAATTATTTCAGGGCAGTACAATAAGTAAAAGAAAGTTAATGTTGAATGGATTTTACAAGCCATTATTAAGCCTGCTAAGAGAGAAATAAATGATAATTCATACTTTTGGCCTTGTGTCATATCCAAGCTTGGCTAAATAAATCCTTATATTTCAGCGCGCTCAATACTTTCAGCTTTGTGCTACATCCGAGCTTCTCGTAGTAAAGATATTTATTTATACAATATGTATAAAATGTGGCACAAGGCCTAAAAGGGGGATGGGGAATGACGGTCTTCTTCTGTCTTAAATCTAAACTTAGCTAGTCCCAGACACGGACCCAAACAAACCAACAATATTCCAATCACCAAAACAACACATTCACTCCTACCTTTCTTACCACGTCCACCATAACGCCTCAAATTCTCCATGAAGTCCTAACTAGTCCCCTTATGTACAAATATTGTTCGTGGGGGGAGGGTCATAAAATAACAATTTTTTAAAAAGAACCCCAAATGATTATGTACAATATGACTTAAAAATATTTACAATAAAACTAAACAAAACTGTGTTAGTAATAAAACCCCCCACAAACCACAAATGTGGCAGCAAAATCAGTTAACTAGACGAAATCAATGCGGGGCTAAGAAAAAATAAGAAAAACATTCATTCCTCCAAGCATTCACACAGACACACACACATTCATACACAACAACAAATACGAAAAAGCACACACACGAAACGAAAGTCGCCCCGCATCCACGAGAGAACTGAAGTCACTGACCACCTAACGAGGGAGGGGATGGGGAATTAAACGAAAGAAAAATAGGGACAGAAATAAAAGGGACCAATGCGCATGCATACCCTAGCTAAGTTTACTAGAAAAAAGGGAAAACTAAAGATTCAAAATCAAAAACATAGTCTAACCTAAAATCTGGGTGGGTTGCCTATGTTCAACCCTGTTAGGACAAATCCTGTACCTAACCGACATCCAAGTGCCACTCTAGGTCAGCCCCTTTCACTCTACACATTCGCGCAAGATTCACCCACCTTTTGCCAAATTCCGATGAGGTGAGCCGCCGCCTTTCCGTCCTAATCTTGACTTTAAGCTGATGCTTAAAGTACAAGATCAGTTGGGAAGAGGTGAACTTCTCGCCCTCATAGAATCCCTTCTGACGCGTCGTCCAAATCACGACTCTCATAATCCCTAGTAAGCAACAGAACACATAGTGTTCAGCCTTCGTCAATTGCGACACCACATTGCTACAAACAGAACTGGCTTCCAGGACAAAGAACTTTCCCTGCAGCATGCAAACCATGAGGCCTTCAACAAACTTGCACAACGGCACTACCGTCTTGCACTGAAAAAAGGCGTGACCAATGGTCTCGACTTCCCCAGTGCAGCGACGACAGTTTGGATATTTCTCCAAACCTGCTGAACAGAGTCTCTTGCCGACCCAGAGGGCCCCACGAATCATCAGCCAGGTGAGTGATGCCTCATCGTTATTGAGACATTTCAACCCAGGCGCCCAAGGCCATATCGAGCGAGCCTCCTGCTTCGTAAGACCGAGCTCGTCGATCAGATCATCTTGAACGGACCCCCTGACTAACAATTGATACAATGCCTTACGAGACAACGCCTGGGCGTCGGAGAGGCCATCCGTCGTCCGTAAGAGGAGCTTCAAAGCACTACGACATTCGCGGTAGAAGGCACACTCGGCACGAGGTCTCCGGCCGGCCTCCTCCTCGCACGAGTGCACACTTCTCAGGGATGGGAAATTTTTTCGGACATCTTCTTTCCAAAAGGTGCCCACCTCATCCAATCCGCGACACATTCGGTCTAGAAAGGTAATGCGAAGCATATATTGACGAATCTCAATGCTAGGCATACCCAGACCGCCCTCAGAGGGATGAAGGCAACAGATCTCGCGAGTTACCATAGGGGCCTTGTCTCTCCACAAGAAAGAGAACAAGGTCCGGACTAATGACATTAGTCTGGCATACGGGAGCGGAAGCACAGAAAGTCGGTAAAGGAGGATCGGATATATGTGTGAAACACATACCTCCGCCCTTCCCTTCAGGGAAAGTCTCCTCCGAGACCACAGATTAACCGCGATCTCGGCCTTCCCTTGCACCTCCGACCAATTCATTTCCAACTGGAGATCAGGACCGAACCAGACGCCGAGTATCTTGATCGGCCCATCCGTCCAGAGGAAAGGTCCGGGAAGAGAAATTCCCTTCCACGCACCCAACCGCAAGCCCACAGACTTATCGCGGTTGATCTTGGCCCCTGTCACCATCTCATACCCACTGATCTCTTTGCTGACTTCGTCAATCTCGGCTCTGCTCGACACGAGAACCGAAACGTCGTCAGCATAGGCAGAATACCTGGCTGAGGTGGAAGCCCCAGGCTGGGAAATTCCGCGCAGGACCGGATTCGCCTTCAACTTGCGAAGGAATGGTTCCAACGCAAGAACGTAAAGCAGAGGCGAGAGCGGACAACCTTGACGAATGGAGCGAGACAATACGAAAGGCTTCGATCTTACCCCATTCACTTCCACCAGCGCACCGGGGGTCGCATACAAAAGTCGGATCCAGGAGCGAAAATCGGCTCTGAAACCGGCCGCCGAAAGGACAGCCTCCAGAAATCGATGGTCAACCCTATCGAAGGCCTTGGACTGATCTAAATTGATCAGCGCGGCTTCGCTGTCGACTTTTTCTAAGATCAAGCGTACCATGTGAAGGTTATCCTGTATAGTCCTACCCTTCACAGCACAAGTCTGTTCGGGGCCAATCAGACTAGACAGGACAAGCTGCAAACGGTTGGCTAAGATCTTCGCCAAAATCTTTAAGTCAGTGTTTAACATCGTTAAAGAGCGAAAGTTCCCTAACCCATCCCCACCGCCCTTGTCCTTACGCAGCAACTTGATCACACCCCTGGTGAAGCGTTGGGGTAAAGACCCCTGCTTCATCCAGTGGTTGTAAATCAGTTCCAGCAAAGGAACAAAAACGTGCGACAACCTCAAGTACACTTCGTAGGGAAGACCATCTAATCCCGGAGACTTATCCAGGCCAACCTGCTTCAGCGCTTCCCAGATCTCCGACTCTGTAATGGGACCCTCGCCCCTAGCCGCTTCAGCTGCCGAAAGGCAGGGAAAGTCAGCTAAATAGAGCTTCTCGTAGTAAATCATTATAATTCAGTATGCTGCGCATTTTGAACCCGATATGTCTTGCTATTAACTCAGATAAATACTGGATTATTAAGTTTGGATTGCGGGCAAGAAATATATATATACAGTGTAACCCGGATATAAGAGAGTTGTCGGAAGTTTCTCTTATATCCGGATTGGGTCTATTTTGTTTAGGTAAGTATGGCTCTAATTTGGGACCAGAGAAAATCTCTCTTATATCCTGGTTTCTCTTATATCCGGGTTACTCTGTATATATAAAAGAGATGTTTTCTGCCTTTAGAGAGAAGAAGAAGAAGAAGAAGAAGAAGAAGAAGAAGAAGAAGAAGAAAAAAGACCGACCTAATAATAAGAAAAGGAAGAAAAAAGAAAACAAAGAAATAACAACAGTAACATAAAGAAAGAAAGAAGGACGACAGAAGAAATCATAGCGTTGTCAAGCGTTTAACGCCTGCTTCAGTGAAATGGAAGATTTTATTAAGTTTGAATGATTTCCATCGTCCCCTCATACTTTAAATGACGACAGCATTTATCATTATGATTGTTAATGCAATAATTCTTCAAGTTGTTATGGATTCACTAATTGAAATCCCTTAACCTTTCCTTCTTCGTCATATTCTTGCCATCTTCAGCAGGGTAAAATCATTTCTTTTCGAAAAGTCTCCGGACATTTTAGCTCTCGGCGAGACTAACCTCAACTCTTCTGAGTCCTAATCTGTTGATAGAAGAAAGATATTCTGTTGGTAGAGAGGACATGGCAAAGCGGGATGGGGAAAAAGATGCTTGCAGATAATACAGCGTGATCAGAATTGCCAAGAGGACAGAGCTGGGTACTACAACAAGACTCAGGGATAGAGGTAAAACAGAGCCTGAAAAGACAGGCGTTTACAAAATTAGTTTACTCAATGCATCGTATGGTCCACTGCCTTTCTGTTGACTTCAAAATTAGATTGTAACTTAGTGACATGCTATCTTATGCATAACGAATAATGAAATAACCCCGAAGATATAAACGCTTGATATAATGAAAAGATGTTGAGTGGAGACTATTCAGTAGTTATTTTAACATTAATGACAAAAATAATTAATGCTAAAACAAAACTGTTAACGCTTGAGATATCATAAATTATTTCAAATATATTTTCATCCATTAATCCCAACGGTAGCATTTTCTAATTACAGCAAAGGAAATGAAATCTTTCTTAATATATTTTTTATAGAATCAGTCATTTGAACTTCCTCTTTTATCCATATAACAAGCGTAAGTTGATCGGAGTGTTATTAGTGTTTTTGAAAGTAAACAAAGAAACGCAGTTGGTTATGTTTGTGACGTTGAGGATAATTAGAAATTTAGGAATATATTGAAAGTGTCATTAGATTTATTGGGCTTATTTAACAGCGAGTACAATAATTTGTTGGAATAAATCACGTTGGTGTCACTGATTTGTGTAGAAAAAAGCATATAGCAAATTAAACTGTCCAAAATCTATTTATTATTTGTTAAATGTTGAAAAACAGAATGATATAATTACAAAACACCGAATGAAGACGTGACAAATCGTCCGTTCATTAATGATCGAAATGTCAAGTATTTGTTTAATATTTTATGCATGCAATATAGGTATTTATTATGAAATATACTATAAAATATTATATTTATTCACATTATAATTGTTATAATAATTATAATTATTATGCAATAGAATATTTTAAAATAGAATAATCCTAATTCTGATAAAAGAACAACTGTGCATTATTTATATTATTCGGCCATTTATTTTTATCTCCATTGCCATATTCATAAAGTTTCGGCTGTTGTCACTCCTGCCTTCTTCAGGTGATTGGAATTTCAAACCGAACCCTTTATTCTGCCCATCGCGAGATATTGTTCTATTTTCTTAAAGTCATATGTCCGAGTAGATAATGACATTGGTTGGATCTAAGGAGTAGACCCAAGTAGTTGTGAGTTCAATACGAGGCTACAGTAGTGGTGAGCTAAAAATCTTGGAGAGTTAAAGGGAAATAACTGAGACAGCTGGAAAAGGCATGAACCTGGAACTAGAACACTAGTATACAACGGCCGAAACGTTGTGAATATGGCAATGAAGATGAAGATAACATTCCGAATAATGTAAATAATCATAGTATCTCATCTGAGAGATATAGACAACTGTGTATTTAAAATATAAAATATTATTTAAAAAACAGTATTTAAGTGACACATGTATAAAAGTTAAATAAAATTAACTTATAAAGATTGGAAAATATAACAGACGTTATAATAAAAATTGTAAGAGAATAAACATGTGAAATATATATTGCCCTGTTTTATATCTCGACTTAATCATGTCAATGATAATGGTCAAGCATTGAGTTGCTGAAGATCAAATACACAGTAGAGTTCGATTACAATAAATGACTCAGATATGATTATATATCTTATTTTACAGATCTCTACATATAGAAATTCAAATTACGGGTGTGTAGCAATATTACACATAATACATTTATACACGGTATATAATCCGTGAGATTTATCTTATGGCACCCCACAGTGGTGTCAGGATTTGGCCCCTCTGTCTGGTTTGTCTTATAAATTAAAGAAATACGTGTTCAACTGCTTGATATAGGACATTCTTGAATTGAACTCTTTCACCCCTTTTTAATATATCCTATTAGGCGTCACCGTATAAAACATAGACAGTGATTCTGCCTTTAAATGAAACATCTTAAGCTCAGCTATTCTACCCATAGCAAACCAGCGTCAGAGTCGGAATCATCCTATCATTATACAGAGCATTAGTGAGGCGCGAGAAAATCAATTCAGCACGAAGGTGATCGCCTTATGCACATGAAAGTCCTTAGACAAGTTATAGGACAGGCGATTGTTATGAAAATATATAGTTGAATTTTAGAAATTAAAATTATGCAAGCTGATTAAATATGAAGATATGTAATCCTGTATTTCTGTTGATTATTTTCTCTTAGAAATGAACAGAACATTTTAGCGAATTTTAAAAAGTCTCCAAACGTAACGTGTTATCTCTGATTAAAACTTATCTAAGTATTAGAATTTACATGGAATGTTTTATGTTTTACGGCTTATCAACCATTTTTAGGTTATCTAAAGAAAGAAAATATTTTTAAATTGTAATAATTTATTTGGAGGTTATAATGCTTTACTGATACAAGCCATATTAATTAATTCCTAGGCGTAGAGAGAAGAGGCTGTTTTCGCAAGTAAATGAATATAATAGACCCGACTGGACTCGTCTAACCAGGTCAAAATCTGCATCATTCTGTCTTTATACACAATACCATTAAAGCTATAGACGTTCAATTCATTACAAGGGCGATTACCTTAGATACATCAAAGGCATTTGACAAGGTGTGACAAAGTGGTTTCATACACGAAGCTCAACAGCAATGAATTCTGGAGGATTTTTCTAAATGATAGTCTTTCTGAACAGGCAGGTCGATGAAGGCTCTTAGTGGTCATCATTCTTCTCTACCCTGCTTAATATTTACTCTAAATTAACGAACTGCGAATGATCTAGAAGAATAATCTTTCCTAGCATCTTTGTTTCTTAGTAAGTCTGGACATGCCGGAAAAAATATTGTTTAACGTTATTGATATTTTATTTCAGATTAGGTAGCCTCCTTTGAGATGGAATGCCAAGGAGAAAACAATGCGCATGTTTGAATTCTTTTTGTTTTGCATTTCATCACGTTTACGAATCTACCAAAGCTGCTTGAGGCATATGTACTTTGTAAGGAGGTGACTTCATTATCGACAAAAGGATATGAAATTCTTCAAAGCAACTAAATGGTCAACGCTAAAAAGTATGTTGAACAAATAAAGATGACCTAACCGTCTATACAGTGTATTTTTTAACGTGGCAATTCTCATACGCGCATCGCTATCATGGTCAAACATGCAATTAAAGAGCTAGGTTGGTAAGTGAAACCACACCTATCTTCCGATTTAGCCTGTTGAGACTAATAGTTTTTCCGTTGCTTTCTAAAAATTTGAGGGCTGTTACGGTCATCAGCAATTCGTAGCTTAAAACTTGGCTCCATTAATTTTTTGAGTCAAAACCAACTGAATTCCACCGCCGAGACATTGAACAGTTATTGAATCGCTGGCAGTTGTTGAATTATTCATCTGAACTATTCGTAAATAAGAAGTATTAACATAACTTATTAAAAAAACAAAAAAACAAACGAACGACTTTATGTAAGAACTTAATAATAAGTTTTTTAATTAGATTGTCACCCCCTAAAAAGAAATGTTTTCGAAATATTGTCACATGTTTTATGTTTTGAAAATATATCGTGTTAGGAATTAAAAATACGCTAGCGTCATATAATGATGATCCTCAATTTGCAATTATGTTTTTTTTATTCATTCGTTTCACTTATAAATAAATAGATGCTGTCGTTGAAATATAAAAAAAAAACGAAATTTATCTTCGTATAAAACTTATCTAAGTCTTCGCTCATACATGGCTTAATTACTTTATTTTCATGGTTTATAAACCGTTTGCATATTATTTAAAGCAATAACATATTTTTATATTGTAAGAATTCTTTGGAGATAATAAAGATTTACTGATAGACGTCGTACTAATTAATTGTCAGTGTGATGAGAATCGATGGATTCAGAAATTTCGCAAGACTGCGACTATGGGTGATATAACGATCTTATTTAGAATAGGAACTCGGCTCACCGATTTCCAATGCCATGACGTTTTCCATTACACCAACCTCACATCCAAGCTTCCTGCAAATGGCAATACCAAACGGTCACAGGGTCGACGTTGATTAACTTCAGTGTTCGGAGGAGGACTGATGCTTCAACGTGATACGGACGTTAGCTTCATTTAACTGGTATATCATATAGCTATTATAAATTTTGTGATTCATAATGTGATGATTAGTGCGTTAAGAATCTTTATATATGGAGTCATTATCTGCTGAGACAACTAGTGTACACAAATCAATGTGAAGAACATTGAATAAATAATTGACACTTTCATAAAAAGAACAATGCATTAAACTCACTCAAAGGGGACCGATAGTATATTTATTAGTAAATTAAATTATACAAATATCGCAAGGAGAGTGAGAAGAACTACACGAGTTCAAATACCAACCCAGAAGTTAGTATGTGTGAGAGAATATGAGAAAAGAAAACATTATTATGTCGAGAGAAAAATTAAAGGACATTAATGAAAAAGACAGAGAATAGCGATTAATATTACATATATATTTTTCAAGATCAAAGTTGTTTTAAATGGAAGAAGCCGGAAGAGAGTTCACGAGATGAGTAGTCGTGCGGTAGAAAAACAAAAAAAAAACTGTTAGCATATGACGTAGGCACTATTTCAAATGAGAAAACTCCGCAAATATATTACTGCGCTTAAAATTTCGGTAACAAAGACGATGGCTTATCAGAAAAGCACCACGAATATATTTATAAAACTGACACGAGGGACGTTACCTTACGGCGGTAGGAAAGTAACTAAAGCTAGAATACAAGGTGAGGACCAATATCTCTGTAGATTCTTCTTTGTCCTTTAGCAGGAATCTCTAAATTCAAAAACAATGTTTTGTCTTAACTTTCCCACTAATAGCCAGCTATATAGCTGGGTAGACTGTACTGTACATCCTATTTGGCTAACCAGATAATAAGTGTGAAAAACTGCGAATCCCAAACTGAAAAGAAGGGAAAACCTCCATTATCTTTTTCAAGATGATACAGCAAATTACGTATGATTATGGAAAGCAATCGCTTGACATGCCTTCTTTAAATATGTACCGAAGGGAAAAAAGCGTTTTTAGAAATTTAATAATATTAGTGGTGTTTTCTTTGCCCACGTATGACGTCTGCGGAGATTAATTATTCTAGTGATTGACTAACACAGTAAAAACAGCTTTTGTAAGAATAACTATCACGTGCTGTATTGACTTCAAGTTGTTGTGATTTGAAACGCTGAGTAAGTGTACTCGCTGACCAGCACGTTATTTTGAATATCTTTTAAGTTTAGTTAGGCTAAGTGTCATAGAGATGGATTGTGTTGTCTTTACGTTGACATATGTGACGAAGCATATATATATATATATATATATATATATATATATATATATATTATAATTTTTACATAGGTACAAAAAAAATTCAATCACTACAAAGATGCATTCCTGTTTCGGTGCGGCTGGAACTCGACTAATGAGAAAAAAATGGTTATGAACAATTCTATTTACAAGCTATTTACAAGCAAGCCGCTTATGGAAAAGAAAAAGAAAAATGTTCATAACATTTTTGGTTCTCACCAGCCGCATCGAAACAAGAATGAATCTTTGTAGTAAGTCCGTTCTTTTTAAACGTATGTAATATTATAATAAATAATTATTGCTCTACTCTTAGTATTGAGCCTTATTTTGAATTTTGTTCACATTACATTCGGATATATATATATATATATATATATATATATATATATATATATATATATATATATATATATATATATATATATATATATATATTGTCATCCACAGACAGACTTTTTTTCCTTATCAATGTGGCTAGATGCCCGGTAGCTAGGATCGAAAACCGACTGAATTGGCGTCAGTCGGGTATTCTACCAAGCCATTGGTGAATTTAAGCGTATTTACTCTTAGATAAACAAACAGTGACTGAGAGAGCTTCATTTGATTTACCGAAGAGTCTTGCATTATTAGCTCTAATAGTGACTGTTTATAAACCTACACTTCCTCCCCAGAGGGCCCAACCGAAATAAATTGTTCAATGTATGCACACACAAACACAAACACACACACAGACATATATATATATATATATATATATATATATATATATATATATATAATGAGCGTGAACTGCTATGTTCTCTATCAAAGGTTAAATTTTTCTATAAATTTATTTTAATTAATAGCATCTATATTTTACAAAATGCCATACTCTTGTTCTATTTATTTGATTTCTTGGGTGGATTAAATATTTTGATTCGCTCTGTGTACAAATCTGGAGATTCTGTAAAAGAAAGTAAAAAAAGATTTCTATTTTATGATCAACTTTGAAGTTAGATTTTCGCTCTGTCTGGCAAATCAGTTTATTAAAAATAGTCTCCCAGAAGGAGATGACAGCGCATCTTTACTTAATTTAACTTTTCTTTTTCTCCGTCGAAATCAAATGCTTGCTAATTTATTCAAGTCATTTCTGTTGACATATCTATCTGAACGAAAATATCTTTTTGAAGTTCATATCACTGATAGCGAAATAAATCGATATTTTATACGTCTTCCATGTAATCATTTTTTTTTTCGGATTATAAAAAACGTTTAAATCTACTGGCGCTTCTGTGAAAATCGGTTCGTCTAACTTGCTTTATATTCGTTATGTTATTCTCAGCATGGGATCATCTTTTACTGGGCATTCTCCTTCCCCAGATTCAAGGGTAGAAATGAGTCATTATCCTAATGTACTTCAAGATACTCTTTTCTTTGTTGAATGCTGTTTTATTTAATGAGGATTGTTTATTTTGTATTATAAGAGCTTCTAGAGTTTTTGAGATTTTCTTTGCATATGGACCATTAGAATATTTTAATATTATTTAGTTGTATTTATTTTATATTAATAGCTGTATCATGGCCGTTCGTGATGGGCTGATTGATATGTGTACGCATTGCAGTGAATTTCGACATGTGACAGGTCAGTCTACAAGTGTGTACCGTATGTATGCCTGAAGTAATAATTTAATAGTATTTTTTATTATTAATATTTGGGATGCAATTTCTCAGGACGCGTTGGTAAAGAAAATTTTTCCTTTTGTCGTTATTCATACTGTCTTATTCCTAATATATTTTATTTATACAGACACACACACTCGCATTATATATATTTTTATGTTTATAAATTCTTGTTTTATAGATACAAATATTTAAGTAAATGCTCTGTTTATAATAAACAGTATTAAACAACATTTACCGGCCTGATTGTTTGAGAAATTTTCGCAGAAAATATTCGTCCCGCGAATACATGGAGAACGGATGATAAAATATCGATTTCTTTTCACTATCTGTGATATGAACTTCAAGAAGATATTAAATAATTGTCGGACTCTGTCTATTTCATAATATATATATATATATATATATATATATATATATATATATATATATATATATATATATATATATATATATATCAATTTATTTCCATTCTTTATATAATTTTTTTATGTTTTACATTAATATGCTTGTTGTCAAAGATTTTTTGTAACTTTTGGGAAATTTTAGGCAAAGTTAAAAGTTTCCCAAAGATACAAAATAATATGAAATCAGTAAATACTAAACACTTCGGATACATCAGCTAAGTTATACCAAATTAAGTACAGGAGAAAACGAACTTTAACTTAGAATACTCTAGGCCAGATGTAGTTTCCCCCAGTACTGCAAATTGCTAAAAGACCAAAACATTAACATGAAACCTCAAGTTATCAGCTTAAATAACCCCGTTAGATGGAGACTTTTTTTTATTGATGTCATACATAGCGTCAATCCCGTTCAGAAATATCTACACTGTCATCTGTATGCAAACGCTTTCTAAGATCAATATTGAAAAAGAAAAGGCTTTGATCGGGTAAAATCTTAAGTCTTTGAAAAGATAACCCCTCTTTGAATATTATGATTTCGCGCTACAGAATCATGAACAAAGAACAATACGAAATAGAATAAACTATATCTCTTGATGATTTTCAACAGTTGCAACACCTAAAAAGGATAGCATGCGTATCTCGAAGAGAAAATAATGACAAAAACAAGATGCCTAACTTTCACACTGTAAATAAAATGTTACGACACTGTAAATAAAATGTTAAGACAGAAACACCCACCACTATTGGAAAGTACGATAACTTGAGATATCTATTTTCCTGAAAAAAATCTTTTTCCGAGAAAGGTTTTATATATTTCACCTGAAAGCAATACGATATGCTCGGTCTATCAATGCCAAATGTTTCCTTGTAGGGAAACGGCAGATATTATTATTACTATTATCATTAAGAACTCCCTTTAATAAAAGCCGCAGCAACTCCCCACCACCCCCATTAAAAGTTCGGGGCTATTCTTATTTAAGTTTTCATGTATTTTTTCCAGAACAACTTTTTTCATTCTCTTTCACTTTATCAGTTCCTGCACAATGTTTAGTCTAGGATTGTATTTTCCTGGCTTATCAATCACATCAGCAAGAACTTCCAAGACGATCGATGCTTAATCAATTCGCTGTTGCTTTTCGGATTGTGTTTATAATGGCAAAAGTCTTGTGGAGGCAAAAAGTGAGGAGAGCGAATATCCTGGACCTTTGATGCGATTGTTCCAAAGGAAAACTAATTAGCTGTTACGACCATTTTGTTGTGATTATCTCCTCTGACAGGATGTTCGCCAGGGAAACAAATCCGCATTCTATTTTTGTATGGATGAGCAAACATGTTAGAAATGAGAACCAAGAAACAAAGTTTTAAAAGAGAGGTTTAAAAAATGTAAGATAAAAACGTAAATGGGAAACAAATAAATATGCAGAGTGGGATGG
>OZ010583.1:106357674-106420174 GCA_963932145.1 Acanthosepion lycidas | reverse complement strand
CTGCAATGTGTGAATGGGTCGTGAATCGGATTAGCTTTTTATAAGATAGTTAGTGACGACCAACCTTAACCCTCCCCCATTTTTAGGCATTGTGCTTTAATTGAGTATTTGGTACAATAAATCTTAATATCCACGTGAGTTCAACTTTTCTTGTAGCGCTAAAATGTCACATACACTGCTTCAATGGATTAAACAGAAAAGCACCAAAAAGCTGATAAAGGCTGGTGAATATCACACTGGTAAGGGAATTTAAAATATCAAGAAGCTGTTTTAACAGAGGATGGCCAATGCGACACTGAAATAAGAGTCTTATGGATAGCGAATAAACCATTCCAAAATTTAAGCAAAGTATTACAAAAAGGGAGAATCTCCTTAGGAACAAATAGTTCCTGTTATGTAACATCCGTCCTCCTGTGAATGCCACGGACTTGACGCGTGAGCAACAACAAGTTTTTCAGAAAAGAAAATGACATCTATACGTAGCATCAGGATGAAATTTCTAGGGAACATAGTGAAGAAAGAGGACTTGGAAAATTTGACACTCACAGGACCTAGCAGAATGGAGAAAAGGAAAGCAGTACAGAACCAACCTAACTAGCATGTGTAAAAGAAAGGCAGGGCGGGTCTTAGGAGAGAGATAGGATAAAGTTCTACGAAAGAGAAGCAATTGTAGAGAACAATGATCGGTTACATCCCGAAGTGATTCGGCACATACAGGAAGAAGAAAAGGTGGGGGGAGTTATCCATTAATTACGTCGGTGAAATTAAATTATAATTTTGTGAAATTTGAGTGAAAATTCAGAAAATTTTATGATCATTACAAAACTTGTTGCCAAATTAGCATCGTTTCGATAAAATTTTCGCAACTTGACACTGGCGTTTATTTTAGTGCCGATTTTGGGTTTGTTCTAGATTGAAACGTACAACTGCGAGTCAGACTTTGTTGAATGTTTACATTTTGTTCACAAATTAATGCCTTCAAGATAAAGCAAGAAAAGTTCCACTTTCGGCATATTATGCTAAAAGAATTTTGGAAAGGTTTAAACGTCGGAACATCGACGAAAAACATTCAGCAAGATTATCTGGATCGCTCCTCAGCCCTTCACATGGTCAAAAGTGCAGATTTTCAAGATGTCGTCCGGGTGATTATCACCTAAACGATCAATCACACTCTGGGAAAAGTTCCTGGTTTCATGAAAGACCTTTTCTTACTATCGTGGAGTATAAGCCGAATATTTCGACGGTTGACATTGCTAAAATTTGAAAATCGATATCTCCACTGCTTTTCAAAATCTGAAGAGAGAGGTTTACATTTCCAAACTCAAAACGTGAGTGCCACTTTTTTGACGGAACAGAATAAGCTCAATGGTGATTCTGTGGCGATTTTTCTTCTTCTACGCCACTAAACAAGCCGTTCCTAGACATAATTTTCCCAGGAAATAATAATCATTTATGGTAACGTTGTACGCAAAAGGTGCTGGAAATTGGCTTGCGAAAGTGCAGATCACATGGATAAAGTTGGCTTGCATCGAATGAAGGTTTCGCTGTCCGTTTGCTGGAATTTCAGTGGGCTCATTTACTTTGACTTTCGTACAACCTGCAAAACAGTAACTGCAAAGAAATATTGTGACCAACTCACCATTCTCAATATTATTCAAGAAAAACAGTTTGTTTCGGCAAATCCAAAAAGTGTCATCTCCAACCAAGACATCACAACACCGCATATTGCAAAAAAAAAAAGACTTTGTTTAAAGATTTGACATGACCCGCCCCCCCCCCCCCCAATCCCCTCACTAGAACCAAAAGTTTTCTCTTTATTTAGTTATTTCGGATTTTCACTTGCTCCGGTCTCGACAGAAAATATTAAATGGCAAAATAATTGAATCTTTACAGTCAGTCGAAAGCTACCATACTACTGTATAGTCCTGTTAATTCCCTCTCAAGCACATATGGCACAGTAGATAAAGGCGTTGGTTAGATCCAGTGACATGGCCCAAACAGTGTGAGTTCGATATCTGGTTAAAGCGTTGGAGAACTTGAAGAAGGAAATTAACAGGAGATAACAGATGACTGACTTCCATTAGACATGGCACGTGGAACTAGAACAGTTTACCCCAGTGAGCGAAATAAAGTGTTCAGTTCGATATTCCAAGCACCTGAAGAAAGCCGTTGCGTACAACGGCCGAAACGTTGTAATATATATGGCGACAAAATGAGGACTGTAGTCCGAATCATGTAAATTCGGTAACAAAGTATCATCAAAATCTTGCAAAACGTTAGTTGATTTTTTTAGCGGCATATCAACATCTCCATGGTTTATTTCCTAAATCTAAATATTTTGAGCAAAATTTTTGGATTCAACTAAATATATTTTGAGCACAATTGTTTGCCTTCAACTACAGATAAAAAAAATATTTGTCATTTTGCTATGAATTGTATTGTTGGAACTTTTACTATAAATAATTATTGTACATTTTTTACATTATTATAAACCTAATGTCTCAGCAACGGCCGAAACGTTGTAATAAATATGGCGAAGAAGATGAGGACAATTGTCCGAATAATGTAAATAATATACATAATACCTCATCTCAGGAATATAGACAGATAGTGAAGGGCCGAAATGTTGTAATAAATATGGCGACAAAGATGAGAACAATAGTCAGAATAATGTAAATAATGTACATAATACCTCATCTAAGAAATATAGACAGATAGTGAAGGGCCGAAATATTGTAATAAATATGGCGACAATGATGAGAACAATAGTCAGAATAATGTAAATAATGTACATAATACCTTATCTAAGAAATATAGACAGATACAGAAATAATTATTGTTTGTAATTTTGTTTTATTTAAAAATGTATTGCTGGTGTTTCTACTATAAAAACTTATTTTTATATTTTCATAGTGATTTTTTTTTTATTTTGTGGTTTACTCTTTGCCCATACTCGGGCCCTAACAGGTGCTACCACCCGGTCTATGGTGAATAAGGCAAAAGCAGCATTTAAGTGGTAGTACCATGCTCCACCAATCTCCCTATCAAGGTCTTTCTGAAGAACGATGGGAGACATTTGTTAAGAACAATGGAGCCAACATATTTGAGTAATGAATGTTTATGGTGTGTATGTAAAATTTCGTTTTAATTTTCTAACCGGACAAGAACTTCTACTAAAACGACAAAACCTTAAACAATCTGTATAACTTTGTGATTACTTCTTATATAAGTATAATTACTTATTTCTAAATTTCCGACATAAATTATTAACATAATATTTTGTAAGGAAGGAAACGCCAAAAAAATTAAACAAACTTAGAAATAATAAATTAAGTATTCACAAAAGAAATAAAAGGAAATAATAAAAGATAAGAAAGAAAGAACATAAAAAGTCAGAAATTAGCTTTACACCGGGGAGCGACACTTTATGTAAGCGGAAGGCGGCACACTAATATCCAAATTATCCACGCTATTACTCACTTCCCATCCTGCTATCGGCTCATATATTACTAGAACAGTTTTGCACGTGTTTACTTTGATGTAGTAATGTAATGGTGTAGTTTACGCTCGTTTATAGCGATTTAATGAGTCTATAAAGGAAAGTGCAGTCATATTTTATGGTAGACATATATTCTGTCGATGCATCCGTTAATCTGATGTCGTTTCTGAAGCAAATGACAGGCTTTACATTTATATACGAAAAGTTTTTATTATTAGCGACTGGTAGTGAAGGAAAGTAAGGAGAAACTACTAAACATCGATTTTATGAAGACACTGCATGGTTGTTGGCAAAAGGAAAAATCCAACATGCAAATTACAAATTGGAGATACTGAAATGAAAGGCAGTACAAAAATTTAAAAAACATGGAAGTGATTTAACAAAACACGTAATATGCAAATCTAAAATCCGAAGGCGAATTTGGATAGGGATTCCTTCTAAAAGCTAAGCAAATTATTAAGGCACAGAAAAAAAAATCTGAACCACCAATGTGGCAGTAAATGCTGGATAATTTCCTCACAGACGAAAAAGAAACTTGAAGCAAAAGAAATTTGCTTCTACAGAAGGATGCTAAGAATACCGTGGAACGAACATGTGAGCAACGACGAAGCGTAGAGAAAATGAAAACAAAAAATTATCCAGAAGAGACAGTTGGGCGCATATTGAGAAAAATGGGATTGGAAATTTTGATACTCACAAGATGGATTGAAGGCGAGAGGGACAGGAGAAACTAAGGAAACGCCTGCCTAGTGAGCTTGAATAAATGTATAGTGGAACAAGGTTTAGCCGATATAGCCAAAATAATCTTTATTTGGAGATACAAAGGATAGGGAATTGTGGAGGGCCGTGATCACGACGCATAGAAGAAGAAAAGAAAAAGAAAAAAGAAGATGAAAAGAAGAAGAAAAGAAAAAAGAGGATGAAAAGAAGAAGAAAAGAAAAAGAAGAAAAAAGAAAGAGAAAAGAAAAGAAGAAAAAGAAAAGTTGAAGAAGAAAGTAGAAGAAGAAAATTAATAGATGAAGGAGAAGAAAGAAGCAAAGAAGAAGAATGAGAAACGAAAAAAGAAAAGAAGATAAAATGAAGGAGATGAGAGAAAAATAAGAAAAGAAGAAAAGGAAGAGAGAAAAGAAAATAAGACGAAGAAAAGAAGGAAATAATAAGAAAATAAAGAAAAGAAGTAGAAAAGAAGAAAAAGAAGTAAAAAAGGAAAAGAAAGATAAAAAGAAAATAAGAAGAAAAAAGAAGTAGAAAAAGAAGATTAAAAAAGAAAAGAAGAAAAAAGAAATAGAAGAATAAGAAAAATAAATAGAAAAGAAGAATGAGAAGGAAAAGAAGAAGAAAAAGAAAGAAACAGAAGAAATAGTAGTATTAAAGAAACTCCATAAAATATATAAATCTTTCATATGTATGAATGTATAATTTGAATAATTTATATTTAGAGATGTAAAAATCCAGACAGAGCCAAAGAGAATAGACAGATTTTAAAAATAAAACTTCAACACCTGCGACCACAGAATCTTAAGAAAAGTATCCATTCGTTCGACTCTTTCTATTGACTTATTTTGATTTTTATTAAGAGATTTCGTTATTAGTTTGATAATTTCTTACGCTTGTTTTTCTTATTTTGATGTTTCTTTTTTTTTCTTTAGTTTTACATTTTTTTTATTTACATTAATTAATTTTTTTTTTGCTTTCTACACGATTCTTCCATTTCTCATTACTCTTTCTATTTGCTCTTTTTCTCTTTTTAGGATACCTATTTAAAAGCCGGAGATGAACTTTAATCCAATTATATATAATTATATCGGAATAGGTAGCAGGTGTAAATAAAAGCTGTATATAATGAGTAGTTGCATTATTGCTAGATTTGGTATAAGTTACAGTCACAGTTTCCATAGTAAATACACCTCTGATAAGAGTCTTAAAATTTAAACTGCAATTAGCTATATTTTTGTAACTGTTTTTTTTCTATGGAAATGTATGTGGCGTTAATTTTCTGTGTCTGAATAAATTCGTTGTAAACCGTATTATTATTTGAAATAAGTGAATATTATTTCTCAGAGCTGTTCTAGTGTTCCTGCTACATATATTGAGTTTATTGATAAAATCTGATGACGTATCTGTTATTGTTACTGACGTAGTATTTCAACTTCTGTAATTTCCCTACTGTTGAAACGTAGCTTACGTATACATTTTCTATAAATATTTTCAATGGTAATTGTTCTGATGAAGTTCGCTCTAGACCTTATTAATTTAAACGCCGTATTGGATCTCATCATTTGAGAGTTGAAAAGTCTAGATGCAACCAATTTTATTCACATGCACTTTTTGTTTGTGTACATCTCGTCTTCGTTCTTGCTTTCTAGTCAACTTCTATTTTAAAGACTTTAAATGTAATGGCAATCGTTGTATCATCTCGTCTTAAACCCTTTTCTTTTATCGTTAATAATGTTTTTTTTTTATTTATATTTTCTCAAACTCAGTAAACCCTAGCGGCTTACTGATTTTATAAACTTATTTGGGGTGAAACGATTTTTTTTAAAAAAAGTGCTCAGGAGAAACCGAAGTTCAATGATACTGTCTGGAAGAAGCTGGCGTTTTATCTTTACTGCTTCATTTATTTTTATTTGTCTGATAAGAATCTGTTTCAAAGTATTATTTTTGCATTGGCTTTTTAGGCGATCCAAATCCTATTTTAATTATAAAGTTTATTTTTTTTTGTTTTAAGCGGTGGCGGCATTTTTATATTTATGACAATTTTCTTTTTGTTTTTGTTTCATATTATTTTTATATCTTAAACTATTCTATTTAATTATTAATATTATTACAATATATAAAAAAGAGTGGTATTTAATAAATACAAGTAGTCCGCGTTCTCATAAACAAAATGTTATGTTACATAGAAACGTAATCAAATACGCCCAGAGAATATAAGCTCTACAAATTGCATTTATTTAACAGTGTGTAAAATGCAAGTGGACAGAAACTATAAAAAACTATTATTACGTTAAGAATTTGTCGAAGAGTTAATTTTATGAACAACTAATCATAAAGATCTTACAGCCAACGGTTCTCATATGAGCAACGGAATTAAGCAACCTTGATCATGATGATTACCTAAATGGGTGACCACTTGGAAATATCAGCTGCTGTAAATTTGGATGTGGCGTGATGGATAACGAGTGATGGTCGACAACCTGTCTACGGCAGAAAGTAGCATCAGTCCTCTGCGAGATTTATTCCGCGAAGTCTATGATGAATTAAAAAGAGACAACTTTGCCCAACCTTGCATCCGGCATGTCACCTAAGAAAGAGAAGGAAAAAAAAGAAAAGAAAACGATTAATAATAATTTTATATTTCTGGAAGTACCAATTTTGATCTGGAATTAATGATACAAAATATCAGTGAACATACTCGTTAGCTTTTCAATTACAAGCATTTAACAAATATATGAAACTTTATAAAAAAAAATCTATCGGCACTGTTGCTATAAAAAGGAATTCACATAATATATCAATTTAGCATTTAGTCTCCTTGTAGGTAGTCCCCTTCTGAATACACACACTAAATCCAGCATCATTCAGATTGAGGGGAGCATTCCTGGAACTCCATTTTTGATATAGCCAGCAGCTATCTCACTGGCATTTCCTCGACGTCTTAAAATCTTGTCCCTTTCTATTGTGATTTTAATTATGAAAAGGAAATCATGGCAATGGGCGTCATCTGGGGAATATGATGGTTGTCCGATCAACGAAATGGTGTTATTGGCCAAAAAAATGGTCACTGATAGAAACTATTTGGTCTGCCGAGACTACAAAATCTATAGACCTTCCTTACAAACACTGCTATTAGGTTGGTGCAAGAATAATGTCGGTTTTTGACGTTAAAAAAATACGTCATTATCTTTGCAGCAACCTAATGTAAACAACAGAAATTAGCGAGGACGTTACAACTTACTGTAAATGCACGAGTCACAGGCAAATCTGTGACAAGCGATTTCACTCTGCTTACTTTAGCTCTGTTACCTTTGGAAGAGTCCAGGTACTTTTTGATCAGACCGCGTTTTGCTTTTGAAAATATGCGCGTGATATACAAATCGGATAAATATATCAATATTTGCCATACAGAAACTAAGCCTATTAAGAAAATGAAAATCATTCTTGGAAATAAAGAGAAGAGAACTGAACTGCCATGTAATATTTATATTGCATTTTTATTGGGCAAAATTCTAAGAGCTGTAGAAGAGAAGTACTTCTAAAGATCAATGTTGAAAATACAATGGGTAGAAATATAGGAGTAACGAAGATGATTATAAACAATATAGTAACTAATAATGAGAAACAGAAGTAATGTCTTAGAAACATAACGAGGAAAAATGACTTTGAAATGTTTATTTATCCAAATCATATTGAATGCAATAGAAACATCAAAGACCATCGAATTGAGGGCTTCATGTGAATGAATAGCAGAACAACGATAAAGAGATATTAGTAAAGATAATAAAAAAAGTTATTTAGAGTAGCAGACGTCCCGAATTTATTTATTTTTACGGCTTATCAACATGTTGCAAATTATTTAAAGCCAGAAAATATTTTACATTGTAAGACTTTTTAGTTCTACTAATTAACCCATAGCTGAGGGAGAAAAATGTGATTTCATAACTTTCACGATGGCATTTGCGTGTAAGCGAATACAATGAACCCGGCTAGAATTGGAATACGGCTTACTGATTTTCAATTCCATATCGTAATGCAGTCAGGGAGGCACGGTGGAGTAATGGATAGTGTCTCAGTATGAGAAATCGGAGTGCTGAGTTCAAATTTCAGTCAGATCTATTACATTCACTTACGTGCTAAAACCATTGGGAAAGGTATGAATCCTCTTCTGACCCCCACCAGCTCTATAGCCTTGGATGGCAACTGGTCTACCGCAGAAAGAAATGGCAACCTACTGCGAGAAAAATTCTGCCTCGTCAGTCATGTAACGAAAGATATATGATCGCCTAAGCGTGTATCACGCATAACACGTAACTGACTGACTGACCGTTTTGAATTATACTATCAATACATCCAGATTGCAGCAACTGATATCCCCTAGAAGTCATCACTCTACTTACTGACTAGGATAGATATTGCTTAACTTCGGCGATCCTACGAGAATCAGTATTTAACCGTGATATGACTTGAATATATGAAATGTTAAAGTAAATTCACAATGACCTCCTTTTAGGGATATTAACCGGTAAGTATTAGGAAAAAGATAATTTTCTCTAGAAGCTAAGACATATGTACTGAACTTTACAGGTGAAGTGGAAACTTAAAGCAACAGAAATAGGTTTCTACCGAACAATTTGGAACTAAAAAGTGTGCATTTAATTAGAAAGATACAGTTAAATTTAATGGAAAACAAAAGGAGGAAAGCGGGTTTGGATAATATAACAACTCACAGAATATACCGATGTCAGGACATATAGAGGGAATAGCAAGTAACCTATATAACAAGCCTAAATAAATTAATGACTGATCAGAGAGCGGTGGGGTTATAAGAAGACAAATAGTGTTAACATCTACAAAGGATTGCAGTGGTGAGCTATGACCGCCAATGACCTGAAAGAACTCGGAACCTAACAGTATATCTTGGGAGGCATCAACTGTCAGATTTTATGCATCTGTTTTTCTTATCCACAAAGTTATTCTAGGTGTAAATATTAGTCGCATATTTACAATACGTATCTCAGGGAAATTTCTAAAACCTAAACTAAACTTTGAGTAAACATAGAATAAACTATTGATCATTTGTATTTATTTCTCACTAATTATAACCAACAAATTAGTATGAAAAGATATTATCAAATTTGAAAGAACAATCTTCACTTCCCTCTCAACTTACAAACATATGTCATTACAACCTGAAGGCAAACCATGTCAATTTACTTACTGAGATTAAGTATTGATACTAAGTATTAATATTATTAATGTTATTAAAAGTAATTTTAAAAGTAATTTTAAAAGTAATTAGATTATAAGTTTAAAAGTAATTTACTTATTGATATTAAATATTGCTATTAACTTGGTATTAAAAGATATTGTCAAATTTGAAAGCACAATTTTCACTTCCTTTTCATATGTCTTTACGACCTGTATGCAAAACATGTTAATTTTTTTTAAAATTCCTATTCAATTCGATGAATAAATGCAAAACAAGGTTAGTCAGTCAGTTATGTGGCATGCGTGTTACACGCGTAGGCGGTCATTTATCTTTCGATACATGACTGACGAGGCAGATTTTTCCCGCAGTCGGTTGCCATTTCTTTCTGCGGTAGACCAGTTGCCAGTCTGTTCTACTATTTACCCATAGCTGGGGGAGAAGAAGAGGATTTATACATTTCCCAAGGATATTAGAACGTAAGTGAATGTAATTGATTAGACTGGAATTCGAACTCGGCTCTCCGATTCCTCAATCCGAGAATCAAACAAAAGTAAAACCACGTTATTTTATATTCATACAAAATTGTAACATGTCACGTATGAAGGTTTGATACTTGTAAATCTATGCTTAAAAAACTAAGAATTTTTTTTTTATTTCTATAGAGAACAATTAAAAAAAAATTATTTAAATATCTTACAAATATTTCCGTTAGGGAGGGTGTTTTTTTTTCCGGTTACAAATCAGATTTAAACGATTAAAATGAAATTGATGTCGATTGATATGCGCGAATTCATTCAAGAAAAGTTAGGCCCAACACAGAATCAATTCCAGAATTGGTCATTTCGTTATGGTTTTACGAAGTGTATCGAGCCGAGAACATTTCAGCTTAAAATCGTCAATGCCTGAATGAGTAAGAATCTTAGTGTGTAGACGGATGCGTGCAGGGTAATTTTCTGTTTTCATGGATAAAGAGTTGATCATGCTAAGAGCTTTTAAGAACACGCGAAATCATAAATCATTGATCAAATGTTATTTCCATTTAAGCAAAAGGTTGTTTATCAGCTTTGAGAGACGTCATGATTTCATTATTTATTTTATTTTATTTTTTACCTTGAATTTTATAGACGTTTTTGATTTTTTACCTTTACTCACCGCATTTGAAAAAGCAACAGATGCGCTAACCAAATAATAATAATAATAATAATAATAATAATAATGATAATGATAATAATAAGGAAACTGAAAGAAACTGGTAAGAACATCACCCAGACACGGTTATCGAGATAGGACCTGTTACAATTCTATCGGACTACACAATACACACTGACAGAATAACCAAAGCCAACTGCACAGACATTGTTATTAAAAACGACAGACAAAAAAAAAGTACCTCCTTATTGATATGACACTCAATCTATCGTTGAAGATATTCAAAAAGCTGTCAAAATACAAAGACCTTGAAACAGAAATTTCAGAAAAGTGGCACATGAGAACATCAACAATAGCTGTTGTAGTTGGAAGGCTAGGATTCGTTTGAAAAGACTGCAGTAGACAAATTGAAGGGATTCCTGGAAGTCCATGCCTCAAAGTGATACAAAAAAATTGTTCTGACAAGTATAGCCCATATTTTACGAAGGGCTTTATATATGTATTTTTTTATTTTTTTATTTTTTGTCAGTGGAATGTGTCATGATGCAATTTCTAACCTTTAGTCTCTGGGCGGGACCCGGAAAGAAATGTGTAAACGTCAGAAATCAAAGAAAATAAAAAATAATAATAATACAGATGCTACCGTAAATGAAAAGAAGGATTATTGGTCCTCACTAATGCAATCATGATAATACTGTAAATGATTATAGGAACTCTAACGAGTTTTATTCTGGAAAATTATGAAACATAAACGGAATAAGCGATATAATTTAATGAACGATATTTAAGATATTACAGAGTGTTGCTAAAATCATCTTGGTTTGTGAAAATGTCGTAACATGTAGTATCCATCATTTATATTATTTACTTATTTATTATAGAAAAAAAAAAGCGAAATTAACAATGCAAAAAAATTATAACTAAATACAGAACCAAAACCATGAAATTCCATTTTGGATTTCACCAAATTCCTTGGTCACCTGATAATTTCGCTAAATTTCTAAATTTCATGGCCATCACCATATCCTTATCTGATACCAGATGATTATTTTATTTGGGGATACATTAAAAACTTGTGATAGAGAATGCTATAGATAGAATATGTCTGTAGTAATTTGAAAATGGAGGATAATTAAGTCGTATTATTTTTCAAGATTAAACCGGATTATATTTCCATTGTTTTAATTTTCATTCTGTATAAAACTATTTCAACACTAAGAAAATGTTGAAATTATATTTAATATTGAAGTTGTTATGTGACGTCTTGGACACACTATGCAATTAATACGTAAAAATAATAATATTAGTTATATGCGTAACAATTTGAGGACATTAGTATTTGAATCTGATCGAATAATAAAATTATACTATTAATGATAATTACATTGAAGCCTGATCTTAATGATCATACCAAAAGTACGGGAAGTATAATAAACTTAGTAACAACACGAGTATTAATAATACCAATAAGACTATTGTCAGAAACAAAGAATAAAGTGTTGACTTCCTATATAACAATAATGTATTAGGTTGGTGCAAAAATAATTTCGTTTTCTCACATAGTAACATATGTTAGAAAACGAAATTATTTTTGCACCAACCTAATAACATTGTTCTTCCAGCTTTGTAGTGAATGCTGGACAATCAAATCACGAATGAAGAAGAGAGTTGAGGTAATAGAAATGTAGTTCGACAGAAGGATGCTGAGAATACAATAGAGTGACGTTGTAATTATCGAAGAAGATTTAAGGAAAATGCAAACAAGGAGATGAATATTTTAGTAGAAATTCTGAGGATATAGGAAGAAGAGTAATGGATAGCGGCGCGGATTGAGGAATATAATCTATTTATGCTTATTTTTATCCTCTCAAATTCAAATATGAATTTCGTAATGTTGGTATAAAACATATTAATGAAGGTGCCGTTGATTTTTCTCATTTCTTTTATTTTCCTAAGTACTTTCAATCTTATCCAAATTACAGAGACAAAAATTAATGTCATTGACAGTTGTGCATTTTTTATGAATCCACATCAAACGCGCTCTTGAAAACGATGTCTGCTGGTACTCCGTTGCCACTACTTGCCACATGGGAGTCTAGTCTATACACACACACACACACACACACACACACACACACACACACACACACACATATATATATATATATATATATATATATATAAATATAAAAGTGAACATAGAAGTCAACACTTAGAGGCGACAGTCTGTTTCATGCTATATGGATTGCATATAGCATGAAACAGACTGTTGCCTCTAAGTGTTGACTTCTATGTTCACTTTTATATTTACACACGCTCTATCTCTGATATTGAGCACTTTATTCCATAAATATAGCACACCTTAAGACTATATTTCTTTATATATATATGTATATATATATATATATATGTATACACACACACACACATATATATATATATATATATATATATATATATATATATATATATATATATATATATATATATATAGCCAAACCTAGAGTGCCAGGCAAACCTACCAAGGTTTCACCTAAGCGGATCGTCAGGGAAAGCTGGCCAGCTGACGATCCGCTTAGGTGAAACCTTGGTAGGTTTGTCTGACTATCTAGGTTTGACTAGGTCTGATCTACTTTTGTATTGAGCACTTGTAAGTTAGTTGATTACTCGTATCGGGTTTTTTCCTTTGGGCTTTGGACCTGTATGCTCTATGATTATTTTCTGAAGACGTTCATGTTCATAGCACTTTCTTTTTTTAAAACATTTTTTTTTCCTTCGAGATTGATTTGACCATTAGTCACACGACTTGGGAGTGTGTGTCCTTTGGCCAGCGTTCAGTCTATATCACTCTTAATATTTAACAGCCACCCCCCCACGAGGGACGTATATGGCACAAGGCTGAATTTACCGGCGGTTCTCCGAGCCCGTAGACTCGGCCAAAAATATTCCCGTAGCACCCACAAAAACGGGTTCGAGCCTGTCTACCTCCACGGACAAAACTTTGCCCTTCGGCAAAGCCTCGTCCGAGTTCCTCTCTGTTCAAGGCAGATAGTTTGACAGTTGAACAGGCCATACCACTGTTCCCAAAAGGACTACTTTTCCTACAAACTTTATTACAGGTGGAAGAGTCCACAATATACTCATTACAGGGAGGACACCACAAGAGAATATGTTTAATTTTATATCATAAATATATATGAATTACAGCTTATAATATCAGGTTTCAACAGAAAAGATTGCACTAATCTATTTTTTGTCATTAATTAATTAATTTAATGTAGCTTTCATTATTTTACGAATTTTTTTATTTCATATCTAGAAAAACAACCATGTGTAGTAAGAAATATATAACGTCAAAGAGGAAATAAGATATTCTAAGTTTTATTGTGCGATAGGAACATAACTTGTGAAGCAAAACAATCGTCAGAAAGCAATTAGATCAGAGAATAATTATAAAATATAATTGGGAATAATAGCAAGAGAAAAACAAGAGCATTGTTATTGTCATGAAAAGAGATCGGAGAAAAATAAAATGCTTATAAATAGAAAAAGGGAATCGACAAGGAAGAAATATGTGAGGATATTATAAACATTGGTTAAATACTTGAAGGGAGCCTAACTATTTGTTTAGTCATTGCACCTTAATCGAAACAATAATATCAGTAGGCAGTGGAAGAGAATGAGAAGACATTAGTTTGTAGAGGTGAGGAGAAAGGACAATAAAAGGCCAGATTTATGAAGACAGCAGATGGCGATTGGTGTTGCAGTTAAATCTTTCAATATTGTTGACAGCAAGGAATCATTAACATGAGAGACGCAAGAAAAGAAATTATTAGAATAGAACAGACGTTTAGCTTTAACTATTGGTGCAAAAATAATGACGTAATAATGTCGTGTTTTGACGTTAAAAATACATCAAAAAACGACATTATTACGTCATTATTTTTGCACCAAACTAATAGTTCAATAGTAAAAAGATAAGACCTAGTTTCAAATTCCGTAGCAATGTTACATTTATGCACTAGAGGCACCAAGGAAGGAAACTCATCAAGTGAGTTGCAATGAAAATATTTGGAGAAAAGACAGTGGAATACCACGTAACGTCGGTGAGAAATGAACTGAAGTCGGGAACGGAGGTCAGGTTCGATTATATTACAGACCTTTCTTTGAATTTTGGTAAGAATCTCGAGATCTATAGTAGTATAACCAAACCAAATATAACAGCACTATTCAAATTGCGACTTTTAAGTAAATATGATAAAAGGATTTGTGTAACTCGAATCAATAATTTTATGAAAGTGGAAATCTTATTTGTCTATAATATTTTTTTGATGAATGTAGAACTCGATTGCATCGCTCTGACAGGTGACGAAATCGTGGCATCCATGAATGTAGACTAAACGATTTAAAATACACCTAAAGAGTATTTCGACGTACTGGATATGACGGTAAACTACATCGGAAAGCAATGACTCTGATTGGGAGGAGCTTGGAACCATTTTTAATTGCTGTTGTTCGATGGTCCATTTTGAACTGGAGTGCTAGCACCTGTTACGTTCTCAACTATGGGCAAAGAGTTAAACACCTAAAACATGGGTCAAATCTCTTTGAATGCATAAAAATATATTTTCATAATAAAATAGCATAAAAAAACATTTTCATAGTTACCAGCAATACATTTGTGCATGTTTTAAATATTACCAGCAATACTTTTTGTTAAAAATAAATTTAATAATGCTCACAAGAAAACTAAATTTCAGCATTAAATGACCCATAAGATTTTGATATGCAACTAAATAAATACAAACATAAAGAAAGTAAAATAAGGGAATACTATTATAGAAAGACAAAGTAAAATTCCTTTCAAATTTAATGTTTCACACATCCGTGGAAATATTCAAATACTGTATAGGAAAGTATTAGGTTTGTGCAAAAATAATGTCGTTTTCTCACATATGTCACCAACCTAATATAAAGGAGCGTTGGAGTAATATGTTGCTTTATTATTGCAGACATGGAATTATCAGTTCCCTAATAATTTGATTCTGGGGTTAAAATAAATACAGAAAGTTATTTTCAGTTTTCAAACAGGTCATTTTTTTATATGTACAGTTGCAGATCAAAACAATTTAAGCTAAATATTATATTCATGCAAAACCATGGCCCTTCCAATTTAGAAACTGTGACTGTTGCTCGCCATAACGAATATGTTTGAAAACATCGAATTCATCGATCAGCCCCAGCATCTGAGGATATTAATACTACCGAAATATTGGGGTTAGTCATTAAAAGTGATGCATAAGAGAACAGCAAACAATATTTATGTAATGAATACATGCGGAAAGCAAGGAAACTGTAGCAAATAATTTCAAATTCGAAACACTCGAAACGTCTTAAACAATGGCTTGGTGAATGTCTGATGAAGCAGATGGAATGTCGGGAAAAATGTTTTCTTTAATGCCATGTTACGCGATCATACTCGATTTAATGCCAGTAGGCGATCATACTCTTAACTTATTATGTGAGGATTACCATTAATTATAGGAAATATATTTCAGTGGCTTATCTCTGAAATATCAGCGGTTTTGAATTAAGAGTTTTATTAGGTTGGTGCAAAAATAATGACGTAATGATGTCGTTTTTGACGTATTTTTTAACGTCAAAAAACGACATTATTACGTCATTATTTTTGCACCAACCTAATACTTCACTTAATTTGGTTGGTAATAAATTTGCTTTATTATTTATCCCATAGCTGAGGACAAGAACTGTCTTATCTAAAAGTCCGTTGAATATCGTCTGCATAATCAAAATATCGATTAAGAATAGTTTTAATTATAATATACTATAAGCTGAATATAATACGATACTATTTTTATATACATATAGAAGTATATCGTGAAAATTGTTCAATTAATCTTGAGTAGTGATGTTGATCCCCACTGGGTGGCCCATAATTCGGCCTTGTGAAAAAACTATAGGACACTTAGTAGATCACCCCCCTGAAAATTGTATTAAGATTGGTTATGTTGGATTACGATTAACGTTTACTGAAGTTAGCAACAGGCAGCACTAGATGAGAAAACTTCTCTTCACATTTTTATTTGACTTGCGAACCGACAAGACATGTTTCCTTCTCGCTCCTATAGACCCAAGGTCATGTATGTATTTCAGCGAATCACTTACTGAAGATTGCATGAGAATCTTCATTATTTAATCTTCCTTTCCTGTATTAACCTATCCCGTAACATGTTAGGCTAATGCATTTATAGTGACTTCTTCGAATTATTAGTTTTCATATATTTGCGGGGTCGGACTCACATATATCTGCAAAATATTGTATGTGTGATACATTGACAAGGAGAGATAGCATGAAAAACTTTTATTCCCAAAACAGTTATTTTGTACCAATTTTCTTGTGAAAATATTGGCATGCATAATAAAATCAGTTCCAGCGTAATCTCTGATTATCTAATCTTGCCCCCCGCCCATAATGCAAGTAGATGCAACGGGGTACCAGAGCTAGCTCAGAAGCACATATCTTATGTGCTTCTGAGCTAGCTCCAGTTCTCTCTAAAGTATACAATTATTGTCACGCTACTTCCTGATTTATAGCCTGTTGGAAATCCTCCTCTGGCGTCCCTGTTTTTTTAAGAACTCTGGAAAACCCTCTGATACCTGTTTCCATATATTTGTGGGGTCGGACTCACATGTGTCGGCAAAATATTGTAGGTATGATACATTTACGAGGAGGAAAAACATGTAAAACTTCTATTCCCAAAAGTGTTATTTTGTACTAATTTTCATGTGAAAATATTGCCATGTATAATAAAATCAGTCCCAGCATAATCTCTGCTTATGTAATCTTTTTAGAACATTATTTAATTCAGTTTTGATCACTGTATTCAAGTTAGTAACATACATTTACAGGTTCTGTCGTAAAGTTTGACAAGGATTATGAATAAGTGGCTAAAAAAAATTAAAACATATTAAGTTCTGCATAAAGTTCTTACCGTTTATGATTTTTTTGGGGATTATAAAGAAAGGATGTCTCTAAATATTTTTCTGAAGAAAACCGCTATACAAACATGTGTCCATCCATATATATATATATATATATATATATATATATATATATATATATATATATATATACATATACATACATATATACATACACACACACATATATATATATATATATATATATATATATGGATGGACATATATATATATATATATATATATATATATATGTATATGGATGGACACACACACACATATATATATATATATATATATATATATATATATATATATATATATATATATATATATATATACAGAGAGAGAGAGAATACCATGTTTCTATACTGACTTTTATTTCTATAAAAATTGACTGAATCTAATCTAACCTGTTGACATTTGGAATTCTCTAATCAACTTTGAAGCAGTCGAATTAACAATTCAGTAACAAATCCGGCTGAAATACAGATAAATGTACTCTAATTAATATGACTTGTGTAATTCGCCAATGATCCAGTTTAAAGAAAGTAGGATCAGATTGTTTGTGTTCTTATTACGTTTACCTAATTATATAGCCCGAAAAAAATCAATGAAGGATGAATTAAAGTTATGATAGATAGATAGATAGATAGATAGATAGATAGATAGATAGAAAGGAAAATACTGAGATAGACAGATGGGTATCTATCTATCTATGAAAATAGATAGATAGTTAGATAAATAGATATAGTGTTGTGCTGTCCTCACTCTAACGGGTCTATTGTGGACTCTTCCACTTACTATAAAGTTAGTAGGAAAGTAAGCCTCAGAGGGAATGTTCAACCTGGATGAGGCTTTGCCGAATGGTAAAGTTTCGTCCGGGAAGGTAGACAGGCCCTGAACCCGTTTATGCGTTTCTAAGGGAATATTTTTGGCCGAGCCTACGGGCTCGGAGAACCCACCGTAAACTCGGCCTTTTGCCACATACATCTCTCCTGGGGGGGGCTGTTAAATATTAACAATGATATAGACTGAACGCTGCTCAACCGACACACACTACCAAGTCGTGTAATACTCTTCTATTGTATTTCCTGTTCAATACACTATTTTTCTGCAGCGTATTATTTTGCTATTTCTTAAACATTTACTTGGTCACAACATTAACCAACATCAGTTAATATCATATTTATTGCGACAAGTTCTACTTGAAAGATGAAATTAAACATAGTGTAAATGAGAAATATAAACTGTAAAAGAAATTCGAAATTAGCAGTGGAGTAAAAATAGATGACATCAGTGTTTTGAATTAAAATCTTGTGAAGTCAACGAACACTCGTCGCAACGTTCGAAATGTTCGTTGTAGTAGGCACTTTGTAATCGCAGATACAACTATAGTACGCTGTTGAACAAAACTGGTGTCAGGCGCCTTCTCATAACACTCGTACTAATAGTATTTGCTCGATAATACTCGCTCGACAATTAACCCGTATAGTGATCCGAATAGAGAAATAGTATAATGAATAGAGTAGAAATAGTGATCCGAATAGTAATAGAGGATAGACTAGAAATGGTGATCATTTAGATGTCAATCGACTGCCTATATATACGTTTCTTCTATGGTCACGTGGTTCACTTGATTCAATAATGAGATCGCCTGTGTTTTCGCAACGGCGATCTATGTTGAAACTCAAGTGTCGGCAGCGACACTTTATTAGTATATAAACAGATTTCCAATGTAACACTGACTTCATTATTATTTTCTGATGCTAATCTGAGTGGCCGCCAGATGATTGATTTACTTTTTTACGATATATCTATCTTTTATAGTGTAATAAAGTCTAATAAATATATCTTAAATAGCAAGAATTTCAGGGGGAGATAATAATGATCTAGTGATACAAGACCTTACTAATTAACCCCTAACTGTTTATTGTATTGAAACTGCTTATCAAATTCATTCATTGATTTTTTTCTTGAGGTTTATCAACATTTTGGAGGTTATTAAATTCAAGAAAATATTTTTTAGCTTGTAAATATTTTTTAGGGGGGCACCTAATAATGATTTACCGATGCAAGTTCTACTAAGGGATGCATAGATGTGGGGGGAAAGCTGGATTCATACCTGTCCCAAATTTACTTGTGCGTAAATGGATATAATGAACCAGATTGCAATGTGAACTCGGCTATCGAATTTTCCAGTTCGTAGAACTTATCCATGATACCACCTGTACATCCAAGTTTATAGCACCTGCAGTTCCGAAGCGGTCACCCCTATAGGTTCGTTATTGCTTAACTTCGTCCATCGTACGTGTTTCAACGTGATGTGATGGCATACCTAGTGGTAGAAAGATTTGCATGTACGGGGGTGGATTGCTCTAATTCTACGTGCCATGCCTTTGAATATATCAGTTTCAGCTTTAGTAACTCTACTTTCCGGTTTCAGATAATTCCCTTTAGTAACTCCACTGTTCCCTCTGCGGTGACTCACAAAACTTTTGGTCAAATCACATATTTGGATCACTTCAATCAACGCTTTTATCCACTGGTCCATGTGCATATCAGCTGAAGAAAGCCGGGGCGTATAACGACTGAAATGTCGTGAATATGGCAGTGAATATGAGGGCAACAGTTCTAAAGATGCAAATAGTGAAAATAATGAAAATATGATGAAAAAAGATCGTTTCAAATTTAACAACAACAACAACAACAACACTAATAATAATGATAAGTCATTCGTCAATTTTGTAATCTATTACAGCTAAACATTGTTATAAATAATAAAATAATAATGCCATTGATTAGTTTTGAAATTGTATAGAAGAAATATACCAGCAGGTACCAGGAAAGAATCTGTGGCTAAACAGATGAGGAAGCTCTTTTCTTCGAAAGGCAATAATGTTACTAATGAAACATGAAGTCATTTGTAATGCATTAATATTCGCCGCTTAATTGAGATATCTACACTGGGATAAATAGTTGTTTGTTAAATAAATTACTGGACTAAATCTGGGTAATTTGCCGCTACGAGTAAAAAAAAAAGATGCTTTAGATTATCGGTAAACCTTATTTATATATCATTAACCTTTTCTTATCATCTATAATTATCAACGATACTCGAGATTCGTGATGTTTTCTCAAGTTGTTTATTAGTTTCAAAAGTAGTAACAATAATATCAGTTGTAATAGAAACAGTAGTATATTTTCCGTTTCAATTAATCTTATTTATTTTTCTACTTTTCTCATTTCTGACGTTTAGCATTTGAAATATATTTCATTAGATTTCGGTTACGTTCAATCAGTTGTTTAGACTTTTGAATCAGAATGTAGTTGCTGTCTAACTAGTAAGCAATTTTTAAATGCCAACACGGAAACATTACTGATGTCCTTCTTCTTTCCTTACCTAAAGCCATTTAAGTCAAAACAACAGATGACCCCATAAATTAATTTAAAAGCCTTTATTTTAAATATCAAAATTTAGTATAGAAATAAATATTAAAAAAAAAAACAAATTAATAGACAAATAATTTCATAGCAAAATATAATAAAGTAAATATATGCACAGATTCCACATAAAATAGTTGAAATATGGTCTGAGGTTTAAAACGTGAACCAATATAGTTGTAAGGTATGCTGTATTTATGTAATAAAGTCCTCAATATCAGAGAAGAGATAGAGCTTATGCAAACAGAAATATATAAGTGAAGTTAAAACTCACAGGCAATAGATTGCTCCATGATAAACGCAAACATCAGGCTTTTAATATATATATATATATATATATATATATATATATATATATATATATATATATATATGCATGCATACATATACATATATATACACACACACATATATATATATATGTATACACACACAAGCATATACATATATACATATATCTACGTATAATTATATACATACAATTATAATTCATTTTTTAAAACCAACAAACTCAATATCTGTATCATAAATAAACTAAAGCATTGGCGCTTTAATTAAAACTGGAAAAAAAAACACTTTGCTTCTTGGAGCAATTCCCATAACACATCATTGAGCTATGCATAGAGGGCAGATGAAATAGTTCGATCATGTGACCGTGTTGGCTACACACCGAAAGCTTAATGCAACACTCACTCTGCTCGATATTGCACACTGTTCTCTCTCAGGATAATATGTTTTAATATATATATATATATATATATATATATATATATATATATATATATATATATATATATATATATATACATATGGAGAAATATAGCTGTAAGGTATGCCATGTTTATAGGATAAAGTTCTCAATATCAGAGAAGTGACACTGCGTATGCAAATATAAATATAAAAGTGAATATTGAAGTTATGTATTATATATATATATATATATATATATATATATATATATATATATATATATATATATATATATATATATATATATATACATATAAATGCACGCGCAAACACATGTTTGCCTGGCTTTTTAGGTTCATAGTTAGATTTGCTCTACTTAGTGTATTGATTACTTTGCTTATGTGTTTTTTACTCGTGTTGGAATTTTTCTTGTTTGGACTCTGAGCTTGGATTCTGGACGATTGTTTTCGTCTGAATTACACACACACACACACGGACACGCATACACACATCTATCTATCTATCTATCTATCTATATCTATATATATATATATATATATATATAACATATATATACATACACATATGCATACACATTTACACAAGCACACACACACACACACACACACACACACACATATATATATATATATATATATATATATATATATATATATATATATATATATATATATATTAGGTTGGTGCAAAAATATTTTCGTTTTCTCACATAGTAACATATGTTAGAAAACGAAATTATTTTTGCACCAACCTAATATATATGTATATATACCTTACAAATTTTTTTTTTAAATTACTGCAAATGACACGGAAAGAGAAAAAGGTAAATAGTACATTGAGCTTATTAAGATTCCAGGCCAAAATTAAAATACAGGCAAACCTAACAATATACTTTTTGAAAAAAATACACCGAGATTTATAATGCATTGTTGGCTAAATGTGTCCCAAAGGATCTCACCAATTTATATCAGTAGTCCGGAAATCAAAGTGCAAAAATAAGGAGGGGGGTGAAATCCCTGAATATGTTCGAAAGAAACACAACCTGATTAAAAAGCTTACCACGTAAGGAAAAATCGTATAATTAAATCAAACCAATAAACACGAACCAAACTTACAATAAACACAATACTCAACACAGAACAACTACACGCGACCGTGCCAATATTGAGAAAACCAAATAACAGAGATAAGAACTCAAATACATGCTACCACACGCAAACACACCCACACAACTAATACATTTACCAAACTACATTTAACATCGCACGAACAAGCCTTTAAATATACTATTATACAGTAACACATTCAGACATAGGACAAAACAGACACACATTAATAATACCACCTTACACAACAATACAAACCTAACAACAATTCCTCATGTCAAGAAATACAATCCAAATTCTCCACAAATCTCTACTTAACAACAAAAAAAAAACAAATATAGAAACACCAGAAACATCTATTATGACAAAAACAAATACATTTATATATAACCATCTAAAAATATCAACCCAAATTTTACTAATAAAAATTCTCGCTGTCTAGAACTCCCCCAATATGTAGTAAGAGGTTATCTCTTAAAAAACACGGAATGTGTGGAAGGAAATAATCGTCATTTTTAGTAATATCAATACGAACAAGAAGAACAGTTTAGAAAACATAAGCCAAAAATAATAAACCTATCTACATATGCACTTACTAAGGATGAAATTAACATATTAAAATTAGACCTTAAATTCTGCCCTGCCCCCAAAAGCAATATAACAAAACTAAAAATAGACGTTAGAGAATATGAACGCAAATGAAGACGAATAAAAATCTTCAATAATAACAAAATACATTACAAGTGACTCAAAAGTAAAAATAAATCCAAATTCTTCGTAAACAGAAACAATATTACAAATCAACTAAACATGCAGGGGTTGGACAAAATAATTGGAACAGTTGCAAAATCCACTCCTATATTTCAAAGATCTATTATATTAAGAAATTTAACTAAAACTTCGTAATTGCAGGTTATATCTATTGTAAATATGTTTATTTATCTAATTTACTGTCTTTATCTTATTTATTTTGAGAATTTATAAAATTTAAGCTAAATGCATGACATCTTCGACTTCGAAAAAGAGAAAATTGTTGGAGCTCGCGTGTCAGGGGCCTCGATCACTAAGGTTGCTGAAATGTTTAGTTGTTCAAGAGCTACCATATCAAGAACACTGATGCAATTCGAGAAAGAGGGCAAGACCTCTAGCAACCGTAGCAATTCGGGCCGGACTTGCAAACTTACTGAAAGGGACTGACGTGCATTGAAACGCAATGTGACAAACAAAATCATCGGACAATTGCGGCCAAAATGACTGCTGAGTTGAATAACCATCTGAATAGTTCAGTTTCTAATAAAACTGTTCATCATGAGCTCCATAAGGCTGCATATCATGGAAGATCCGTTGTGAGAAAACCTCTTCTCTCCATTCGCAACATTCAAAAGAGGTTGAAGTGGTGTAGAGATCACAGTGCCTGGTCTGCAGACCAATGGAAGGAAGTCATATTCTCAAAAAACTCCAGTTTTTCTCTTTTCCCAACTTCAGGGCGAGTTTATGTGTGGAGGCAGCCCAAAAAAGCTTACAACCCTGACTGCCTTCTTCCCACATTGAAGCATGGAGGTGGATCAGTGATAGTTTGGGCCGCCATAGCATGGAAATCTCTCAGCCCTGCATGGTAGAATCAACAGCAAAGATTACCTGAACATTTTGGTAGATCATGTTCATACAATGGCCAAAACTTTATTCCCAGATGGTGACTGCATCTTCCAAGACGATAATGCTCCAATACATACCGCTCGAGAGGTTAAGAATTGGTATGAAGAGCATGAAAGTGAGCTAGAACACATGGAGTGGCCTCCCCAATCTCAAGATATCAATATTATTGAACATTTGTGATGCATTTTGGAGCAACAATTTAGGAGCCGCTATCCTCCATCGTCGTGTCTTTTAAGTGCTGGAGAAGTATTATCCCTCTGGATGAAGTGAGGAATCTGTATGATTCAATTCCTAGATGTATTAAAGCTGTCTGTGAGGCTAAAGGAGGACCAACTCCATACTAAATAAATTTTCTTTGAATTTAACAAGTGTTCAAATTGCTTTGTCCAACCCTTATATATATATATATATATATATATATATATATATATATATATATATATATATATATATATATATAATTAACTTTTGACCTCAACCTACAAAAAAATCCAAATCATTCAATAACCTCACATACAGACAAAAACTAATCTTAGAGAACATCTGGAGAAATAAGAACATAATTATTAAGTATTTTATATATATATATATATATATATATATATATATATATATATATATATATATATATATATATATATATATTAGTAAATATATAGATATTTCCAAGATGAAAGAATACAGGTAAAACTCAGTGTTCCGGGCAGCGCAAGAATATAATATAAAAGGCTCAAAAACTAATATTCCATGATTATAATTTATTACATTGGAATCGTAATCGCGATCCAATTCATCAGACCTACAAATTGAAAAAGACTGATTTTGTAGGTCTGATAAATTGGATTGTGATTACAATTCCAATGTAATAAACTATAATCACTGCTTGGAGAAACAGAATGTGAAAATATTGCTGTGGTAGTATAGTTTTCGGATTTTAAATTTGAGTGAATCAGATACCACAATATTCCTAACATCCAAACAGACAGCGCATTTATAACACGATAAAATAAGGACAGATCATTCAATATCTGTGAGAAGACTGCAGAGGAAGACTTAGTTTAAATGGCCTTGGGAGAAACTGACAAAAAAGAAGAAGCATATTAAACATGGCATTGAAATACTTCTCTTTAATGCAGGATTGCCCGAAACATGATATACACACACACACACACACACACACACACACACACACACACACACACATATATATATATATATATATATATATATATATATATATATATATATATATATATATTTCACCTCAAGTGAAGAGGTAACGTCAATAATATGCAATGGGTAACAGGGAGTTGAGGAAATGAGAAGACATTGCTGAGTAAAATGGACAGAATAAACCAAGATTTCAGGAAGATAAAAGATATCAATTAAAATTAAAATTTTTGAAGATTGTTGTAGGCAGTTAAGCAAGTGACCGGAAGAGACTTACATCTGTCTCTCTCTGACACTCTCTACTTAACTAAGTCAGCTATCTCTTCTGTCTCTACATTTCCCCTTCCTCTAATGACTGTTGCATTCTAGATAGTATTTCCGATAATATAACAAGACCGGCTCTCTGCATCAGTTTGCAAATATATTTATACTTTAATTTAATGCCCACGATACCAGTTGGCTTAAACACAGTGTCACTGACGCTGTTGGAATACAGACCCTTAATTACTCAATCACTCAACCCTGACGCAATTGTTTTACTTCTTCACGCGTTTCCCCAGTAACCTTGATAGACATGGTTCTCTTCTAGATATCATTTTACCTCTATAACTGACTATTGTCTTAATATGCAGCGTTGCCAACTTAGCTAATCTGATCATTGGGTATTGTGTGTAAACATCTTTTTCCTCTCCCCCACCAGACAAACATATTCTACCAACAGAATATCTTTCTGTTATTACCGAGCGAATTGAAACTCGTCCCAGCACGTTGGAATTAACTCCTATGGACCTCCATTCCAGATCCTTTCATTATTTGATCTAAATTCTGTATGACATTTTTTACATATTTTTTAAAGCTCTTAATGCATATAATATCTATCTATCTATCTATCTATCTATCTATCTATCTATCTACACACATAATCAGCGAAGGACGATAATAATTTTATTACGAGACTGACTGACTTAGATATCTCAATAGACATTGCGACAATAAGAAATATGCACGCTCCGAAAGGAATGGAACCTATAACCGTAACAGGAACCTCATATATATATATATAATTACCAACAATGCATTTAAAAAGCAGAATGCCCAAGAACACATTTTACAGCTAAATGACCTACAATAAATTTTATCTGTAGTTGATGCCATAATGTTCTGTTCAAAATATTAAAAAAATTAAATCTATGATCATATGAATAATATTTATGTGACTGAAATAAACACGAATAATGCATTTGAATGCAGAGATTGCGACTATAGATGAAAATTATTTATTTGATATAAACAATGTATGTGTAAAATGATGATTTTACATATATATATATATATATATATATATATATATATATATATATATATATATCCTCATTAGTGAAAATCCTTACGTCCATAGTTTATTAACTCCCTAACTTGAGTTGCATTTTGGACCTATATAAATGAAAAAAAAATCATTTGAAACTTTTCTTATTCACATGAAATAACATCATTTCAAACGTCAAACTAGTTGACAATGTTTATATTTAAATCTAATTGAAAAGAATCCTTAAAATCAACAAAATTCTGATGGCTTGAAACCAAAGAACATTAATAAAGAGCGAAATGATTTCCCCGTATCTTATGTCAATTAACTTGGGAGACGTTTGAAACGGATAAACATTTATTGGGCATCTTCCTTTGTGTAGAATCCTTAAAAGTAACACTGACCAGAATTTTTCTTTATATCCTAATGCATTCTAATTTGTATTTTCTAATGACAATGTTTTAGCCAATATGATTTTTAGCCTTTCTTAAATGTTTTTTTTTTTTTGTGCATTGAGTCTCAGAACTGCTTACTTTTTTAAAAAGCATATCACCCCATGCAAATGAGAACAAGTGTAAAGAGGTGCGGGGATCAAGATCAAGGCATCAGACGATGTCGATTGACATGGCCTTTGAATATTTGAAGTTATAGGTATCTGGGAAGCAAGTAAGAGGAGGTGAGTTCCACTGGCAGGAGGTGCAATATAAGAAGCTTTTGGAGTAGAAGAGACGCCTACATTAACTGACAGTGAGAGGAAGGGACTGAGATGACAAACTAGTAGCACGCTTAAATTCCTGTAACTTGGGAACCAGTGAAAGTAGCGCAGTTGCCATGTAAATACTTGTAGAATAAAGTGAAGCTACATCACGTCTGTGCGAAAGTGACTGTGGACGAAAGTCCAGATCAGGTCATATTACATTGCATAACCGACTTTTGATTTTGTTGAGGAACTCGAGATGAAAAACGGGAGCACCAGACCATATATGACAGCAGTATTAAACGCAAGGACGAATGGTTGATTTGTAAATTTGAAGGATGAACTCAGGTGATAAAAAATAACTTCTGGCGCAATACAGAGATCCAACTTTCTTTGCGGTAGATGAGGCTATTTTTTTCTATTTTCTTTTTTTTCTTTTTCAACGAGAACATAATTTAATTCCAAGTTAATAATACACATTCAGAATTCACGTAAAATTACTTAAAGCAACGTTGCAAAAGAATTATTATCAAAGAATTAACCTAATGTTGACCCTGGTACATTTTACATGAAATGCTTAAATTCAGCTCATCCCATTAAAATATAGCAGAGTTTATCAAATTTTTACATTTGTGAAATCCTTTTCTCGTCCCCAGGGAACTCCTGTATAGAAATTATTATATATTGGGTTGGTGCAAAAATAATGACGTAATAATGTCGTTTTGTGACGTTGAAAATACGTCAAAAAACGACATTATTACGTCATTTTTTGCACCAACCTAATACTATTGTTAATATCTCTCACTTTTATATTTTTATCGTAGTTCACGTGGAAAATATAAGACATGAACTCCGTGTATGCGTCTTGTACTCTCAATGATACACGATTCCGTCACGTACAGGACCACTGCACCATTCAAGGCGATTTCGCGCTGACGCCATATAGACATCGCTAAATGCATTTTATTAACATAAGAGGTTGAAGACTTCATTTTGATAAGCAAAATAATTTTCTAAGAACATGCCGGACGTGTTTATTAAAGTATTGCATATAAAATTAAACAAGAATTACTTAAAAAGGCAGTAGACTAATTCTGGCGGAAAACTAGGTTTCCGAGGAACACCGGTTGAGTAACCCTGCAATATAGTTTTCAAACAATCTCATATATTCATTATACATTCATTGAAAATTGCTTTCAATTTTGTATACTTTCTGTCGCCTTTTTTCTGATGTAGCTTTCTCCCGATTCGTTTTAATTCAATATAACCTCTGAGTATTAGAATCTCTATGCTTTCTTTCCTCGGTATGCGTTTCAGAAATTTTAGATCATTCTGATTATGTATACCGTTTCTCTATTTCATTTTAAACTTCCACGTTACTCATATGAGGCGGATGTTCTATTTTTCTTCCCAATTGATCAGATTTGCTGGATTGACACAATATCCTATTCTTCCATCCTATGCTACTTTCAAGATTACATCCATATCACGTTGAAACCCCGGTTCTCGTAAGATCTCTGAAGTTAAGCAGTGTCGATCCCAGTCAGTACCTAGATGGGTTACCGCTTTGATGTGCGGATAATGTCTCAGAATTGAAATATTTTCTGCTTTAAATAAACTGCGAAGGGTTGATGAGCCGTAAAAAACATAATTGCCAATCATCTTTCCGGTGTTCTTCAGTTTATAAAGTGTGTTTCATTAAGACGGATTATATATAAGGGTGTTTCATTAAGACGGATCAAAGTCATCAGTAAATAAGTTTTATTGGTGCAAATTTATTTATTTCTCTATTGGATCATGTTACTTAAGTAATGGCAATTATGGGTGAAAAATAATATCGCCCAAATGTCTGCTAAATCTGAAAGAAAAAACATCATTAGACGCTTAAATTAATTCCCATATAATTCGGGCCAATTTATTAGAACTCCATTTATATAGAGGTTTTAATTTCTGTCTTATATCCTCCACTAAATTCCATGAGATAAAGAAGGTAAGGTTAAATTTTACTTACGATGAAGTTGCGTTGCAATGCTGATATCATATCAGGTGTACATTAAATGGATCTTTTTTGACAACTTTTCCTATAGCCTTATATTTGGCATGTTCAAATACGCATTTCTGCATCTAGCTCTTTCTTAGGTTTGTAAGCCATTATGCTATTTGCACCCACAATCCATTTACTCATATAACAATGCAATCACCTGTGTATGTCTGCAAACTAATAGGTCGCATCTCTAACAGTACACGGAGTTTTATCTAACAGTTGGCATCGTTAGTAAACTAGCAAGCAGTGTGCCCATCTAACACGCATAGATACATTTTCATCATTCTCTTTAAAACTATTTATGTTCAATAATACATTCACGCAGCCATCACTCCTGACGACAGATAGAAGCCAATCATGAACTTTGACATTTGAAATTAGGCTCTATTTTGAATTCAGAAGAAAACTCATAACGGACAATATGTACAGAATATTGATGTGTCCATAACGTCTCTTTCTATTGCTTTTTGTACATGTTTGATTCTAACTCAGAGATGACACCAAAATCTTTACATTTGAATAAATATGTGTGAAATATATATTTACTAAAAACGCAATATATAAGATTTATAGCGCCAATGTTTTATCATACCACCGTTTTCTATAAGCAGAACATGACATTTTCTTTCCTCTATAGAATCGTGAAACGGTTCAATACTCGTTTCTTTGTTTCTAATGAATGTTACGTTATTTCTGTCCTCCTGTGGTGCAGCGAATTCTTGACAATATCCTCAAAGATGAAGAAGAAACTTGAAGCAACAGAAATATGGTTCACAGAAAGATACTTAGGATATCATGACCCGGACATTTCAGGAAAGAGTGCTTGGAAAACCTGATACACAGAGGGCAGATTAGGGTAAAGACAGACAGAGAAAAACGGCACTTTGTTGATGAGATTCAGTAAAAGGCAGGTAAAACAGGGTTTGGGGTAAAATTTATTAAGAGCTACAAAGGACAGGACGGTGCGGAGGGTTGAAAGGAAAAAAGCACTTAAAAGAGGACATAGGCAATTACGGACGTTCATCATCGTCATCGAGTTTAAAATTTAATACATTTATAATTAAATACAATAATAATAATAATAATAATAATAATAATAATAATAATAATAATAATAATAATAATAATAATAACAATAAAATCTCGAAAATGTGGCATAGTTTTTGTAGTTGGAGCCCTAGGACTGGTTGGAAAAGATTGCAGTAGACTAATTGAAGGGATTCCTGGAAGTCCATGCCTCAAGGAGATGCAAAAAATTGTTCTGACAAGTACAACCCACGCATTACGAAGGGCTTTATCTATGTATTTTTTTTTTTTTGTCAGTGGAAAATGTCATGATGCCATTTCTAACCTTAGGTCCCTGGGCGGGATCCGGAAAGAAATGTGTAAAGGCCAGAAATCAAAGAAAATAATAATAATAATAATAATAATAATAATAATAATAATAATAATAATAATAATAGTAACAACCGCTGGTTACTCAGTCCATGCATAAATGTCTGTAAGTTTGGCTGGCAAATTTTGAAGCACCCACAGAAGCAAAGAGTTGCTTCTCTAATAATATGCTCGGTTACTTATAGCATATAATGTGGCGTTATCGTCCGTTTGAACACAGTCAGCACGCACAAGCGTTGGTCACGATGGCTTGGGAACTTCCTGTTACAATAAACCTGGATGCGTTCCGAACAGTCCCGTCTACGCACTTTAATTTACAAATCTTCGTTCAATACGTGGTATTGTTTTCACAAACTCCCCACCGTTACCTCACATTGAGATCGTCTCAGCACTCCGATTATATCAATAAATCACATCCTTAACAAATCGAACATAGCGAAATTCAAACCCGCAGACTCATAACCAAAATGGTTGATCATGCCTTCGCACAAAATTCTCATGAGAATTTCTTAATTCATCTATCTAGAGTATGTATGTAAAATTACACTTTATATTCATAATCAAATTAATTTAGAACAGAAAATAATTATTGAAATAATTTTAAAATTATTTATGATTTAATGCCATAATTTTGAGATATTATCCTTTCGCTCAAGCAACTCAAAAACGACTATTCTTTGCTCGTTTGCTTATCTTCTTTTCTGTAGCATATCCTTTCAGTAAGTAAATGCTTATGGATCTCCACATCTCTTACTATGGTTCTCTCTAAAATTTATCTATTAGTTTCTCCTTACTCTTTGTTTTATGATTCTATTGTGAGACCGTAAACTACCTACACAATATACTCTTCCAGGTCTATAATATGTAGGTGACATAGCACTCTGCAGAGAGTGATAGAGTGACACAGAGAGTCTAGTACGACTACTAGTGTTGGACACTAACTTATAGTAAGCTCTGCTTACACTATCTCTGTTACCTGTTGTTAATATATCTTTCTTACATCTAATCCGTGTTCCGTGTTTTATTTCTGTGGGCCCAACATTGGCACCCACATCAGATTCATTCACTGATACGAATCAAGTACGTCATTTTCTGATTCCTCTTGGTTTTTTTATATAAAAAAATGTTCTGTGAGTGTTAGAAACTCTGAGCATTCTTTACACATTATGCGTCGTAAACGTCTCGTTTTGATTTTACGCCTAAGTTTCCTTGTTTGTTTGTTTTTTCCTCAAGTCTTCGTGGCTGCTTAGATATAGCCAGTTTATTTGCTGAAATCACAATAAATTCATATGGAAATTTAAAAGGTTGTATTCTTGTGTGCATTTTAGGTGCGGTGCGTATTGACATATGATGAACAAAGCAGAAGCATACAAAATCTTGAATTACTTTATTCTTTTTTATGATGACTGTAATGGAACAAAGTTCTCAATATCTCTTATGTATGTCCGTTTTCATTTTAGTCCAGCAGTTAGGGTAGGCAAATATCGTATTCATGGTCGAGCTCAATTCAGTCTCGCTCAGAGATGAAATAAACAGAGGGAATTTGCTAATTACTTTAATGTTGGAAGGTTTAAATGTGGTTATGGGATGTCCGTTTTCTTTTTCATGGTCCAGAATTTAGAGTAAGTCAGTACAAGCATCGTTACTATGATCCCGCATTGTGCTGAGATGGAACAACCAAATCGAATGTTGATCTATTTCATAGGTTAAGGTTTTAGAAGAAACATGCGAGTACCATATGCTGGCAAGTGACAAGAGAATTCAGTCATTAGTGGACCGGGGAACGTAATTACCACGTAGTGCTACATCTTGGATTAACGACGAGATAGAGTGAGGCTGGAAATGTTTTTTTTTTATTATTGGCTTTAGCAACGCCACCAAACGACGTTTGGCGAAACCGAGTGGGATAATCATAATTCCGTTTCCTATCCTGTTAGCATCATGGGGAAATTTATTTGTTTTACTTTCTTTTTACTGATTATTATTATTATTATTATTATTTTTATTTTCTTTGCTTTCTGGCATTTACACATTCCTTTCCGGGTCCCACCCAGAGACCTAAGGTTAGAAATGGCATCATGACACTTTTCACTGACAAAAAAAAAAAAAATAAAAAAAATAAATAAAAACTAAAATAAAATAAAAATTACATAGATTATTATTATTATTATTATTATTCATCGATTTAAAAAAAATCCCTTTCGCTTAGAATTTCTTCTTCATCTGTTGACCGATTGTCCAATATTCATTTTAATATGGGAAATTATACTAAGAATTTCAGCACACAGAAAATTACAGACACATTTTGATATAAAATTTATAAATATATACTTAGTATGTGAAACAAGTCTGAAAGCTGCGTTATTAACAACAGTGAAAAAAGATGAATAAGAGAAGTTCACAACTCCAACAAGCAAATATCTAAGCTTATTTTTTACAGCTATATTTTCACTGCAAAGTCAAAACAAATGTTATTTATATTATATCTTTGTTGACCTGAATGATTTCCAACGTAATCTACGGGGGACTAAATTTATTATTAACTTTTATTCGTTATTATTAGCTTCTTTTGAAAACTGAGAAAATCGACTTCATCGTGTAATTACAATGGTTATAATAAACCAAATGAGTTTCATTCTAATATTCGCGTTAATACCCGGAGCTATAGTTTCAAATATATTCTATAATCACGATATGCACCATAATTATATTTATTATCCTTATTAAAATATCGTAGAGGAACAAAAGAATGAGATGCCGATTGAAGTTAAAACAGATTTAAGAATTCCATCTTTCTAGAGAATCTTACTGACTATTGTCCAAGGAAATGTGCTAGTAATCAACATAATTATATGATATAATATAAACCTCAATTGTATTTGAATCATTTGACACTAAGCATGGCGATAATTTCACTAAGTCGCAAGAGATTACGGAGAGTAAAAAAGAACATGAACACTCTACTGAGAAGAAAGGACACTGAAAAAAAAAGAAGCTGACGATTGAATCTGCATCTGCAGTTTTGGAGATTGTAAGTACCGCAGAAGCAACATACCGAAAGAGAACTCGAAGGGCGAGATGAACGAGAAAATAATTTATTAGAATTTTACATCTAGCTAATATAACAGAAAATGATGAGACCCCGTTGCTTAAATTCATGCAGTCAAATGTACCAAGGAAGAAAGCTCTTAAGGAAATTGCCATGAAAATATTCATGAATTAATGGATCTACTTGCATCCGATATTTTTTATCAAATATAATAATGTATAAAGGAATATATATATATATATATATATATATATATATATATATATATGTGTGTGTGTGTGTGCGTGTGTGTCTTTATTATGAAATGTATTAAGTCCGAAATTAATATAATTTATTTTAATAAATACTATTTAAGTAAATGATCTGTTTTTCTTTGTGTGTTTTTTTTTTCTAATAAACGAGATTAATTACATTCACCGATATGAATGTTTGAGAAAGTTCATATTAGGTTGGTGCAAAAATAATGACGGTTTTTGACGTATTTTTAACGTCAAAAACCGTCTTTAATTTTTGCACCAACCTAATAGAAAATATGTGCTTCTCCGACAGGAATCAAACCTGTAACCGCAATGGCAACCATAAGACGATATCAGTTACAAAGAAACTTCTGCTTAACAGATTTCTCGAATTTCAGGCGTGTAAATGTAATTAATACTGCTTATTTTTTAAAAAAACAGAGCTTTTGCTTACATAAATTCTATCAGAATATAAATAGGAATACATATTAGGACCTTGAATAAGAAACTATATTATGACCTTGAATAAGAAACTATATTATGACCTTGAATAAGTTTCAGCTGATTTTTTAAAATTAGTGACAAACTTGTCACTGAAAGTATTGTTAATTGCTAGCCACTACATTTTCCGATCTTTCTGGTAGCATTTGAATTCCACGTCGGAAAAACGACCCATCTTTGAGGCTAACCACGATTAGACCCATTTTTAGCATCTTCATGAGATCGATCGAAACAAGTGATAATCGGACGGGACAATATCTGCTGAATACGGCGGATAGGGTAGGACTTCCCATTTAAGCGTTTCCGAGTAAGTTTCTCCTGTTTTGCAAAATGTGGCCTCACGTTGTCATGTTGCAAATTCACTTTGTCTTGTCTCTGCTCGTATAGCGGCCGTTTTTTCTTCAATGCTCGGCTCAAACGCATCAATTGTAGTCAATAGTGATCTTTCGTGATGTTTTCGGTCGGTTTGATCAGCTCATAATAAACTGCAACCAACTTATCCGACCAAATGGAGAGCAGAAGATTCGAATAGTGAATATTCGGCTTTGCCGTCCATGTTGATGCATAGCCGGGCTTACCACACGATCTTCTACGCTTAGGGTTATCGTAATGCATCCACTTTTCATCGGCGGTCACGATACGATACGATGTAAAAACATTTCCTTTTCTTCTGTTGAAGCAGCTGTTCACACGAGACAAGACGCCGCTGTACGTCTCTCGTCTTCAAATCGTACAGAACCCAGTGTCCCTGCTTTTGAATCATTCCTAAAGGTTACAAACGTTTGGAAACTGGTTTGTGATCAACTCCTAATGATTCTGCAAGTTCAGCTTGCGCCTGACATGAGTCACGATGAAGTAATGCCTCCAATGCTTTGTCTTCAAACTTTTTCGGTGTGCCAGAGAGTTCTGTATCTTCAACATCCAAATCTTTATTTTTAGGTGTCTAAACCAAACCTTGCATGTCGTTTCCGACAGAGCATGGTCGCCGTAAGTTTCAATAAGAATTCTGTGTACTTCAGCTGCATATTTCTTTTGAATAAAGTAGTGTAGTAAAATTCCCCGCAAATACACTTTCTCTGGCATGAAGTCCGACATGTTTAACACTATAAAAAAGAAAGATGTTTACTCTTCGGCGAAATGTTATACTCTGAATTTTCAGCTTGCTATAGTACTTCCTTATAGATGCGTTACTGAAGCTAAAGACACGCAGTTCTGGGAACGTCATCTATTGGAAAACAGCGATAATTTATTCAAAGTTCTAATATATATATATATATATATATATATATATATATATATATATATATATGTATGTGTGTGTGTGTGTTTCTGTATGTGTGTGTGTGTATAGAGAGAGAGAGAGAGAGAGTGAGATAGAGATAGAGAGATTGTGTGAGGTAACTCTGCGAGTGCTACTGATAGCATGTAATACAAAACAAGTTGCTGTGTGGAATTGAAAACCCATATCCGTGACCAAGGCGAACATTTATGTTTGAGGACATCGGGATAAGTGCGAAAAAAGCGGTTACATCTCGATAGTTCACCAGTAAAACGATGAGACATCATGACTAAATCTACAATTTGGCCTAAATTCAAATCTTCGAGGTACTAATGAAGAGAACTCTTTAGAAAAACAACCCTAGAATAATTATTAAAAAAAAAGAAGTGAAGCGACTTCACGGTGGTTGGACGGTGACTGTAGTCGAGATTCCAGGTGAGCATCGATAACATTACACCTCCATATTAGAGTGTGGTCAAGAACCTCGAGCTATATAGCACGTGCACCTGACCAGATATGACGCGCAACAAAACATTAGACTAATGTTTTGAACGCACCATGCAACCAGATCGCTGTAATAGTTTCATAAAAGACATTAACATTGAAAATGACCACACTGAAAGATAATAATATATTTTATTTATCTAATTAAAGAGACGTTGTTAATAGCGATTATAAATCGGATGTTAAATTCATGCAAGAGAAAACATAGGAATCTGATGGCTTTGTTAATTGTAAACAGACTGTAACATAACAAGTGGGAGACTGTTGGAACGGAATAATATGTTCATCTCAAAATAGAATTAAAAAGGGAATGATTGAAGGAAATCAAAAAGAGGATGAAGAAAAGGATAATTGAGAAAGAGATATGAAGACAAGTAGAACGTGACATGGAACGGTGGGGGGCTGAAGCATGACTGAAATCGATAAAGAAGAGGCGAAAACCGAAATGAGGACTTTTAGCCGAGCGATTTTAGAGACGAAGTTAGCTGGCCTGCAGCTAAATTAGTTGCGTTTTTCGAATTGACTGAATGGCCGTTGTCCTATCCCACTGCTTAAGCTGTGGTATGTGATCATGATTTTTGTGGAAAGCGTGCAGTTTTAAAATGCAATGTTTGAAAAGCTATCATCCTTTGTTTCATTTGCCCGTATCCAGTAAGAGCAGTTTAATATGAAAGTTACAGAAGTCAGAAGGAAAGACAATGGAGTCAGAAATGAAATAATAAGGAATAAAGAACAGCTCTTTAAGAAAAAAAATCAACTAAGAATTTTTAATGTATTAAGAAAAGGTAACTGAAAAAAAAGGAATATTGAAAGAAAAAGATTTGCAAATTTAAACGACCATTAAAAACAGATGACAATGAATTGATTTCATTGATTGAAAAGAATTCTTTTATTTCATAATTTTGTGCGACTTTCTCATTTTTAATAGCGTTCGGGCTCATGAATTCTTATGCATCATTGAATACTGTAATCACTTCAGACTGTTGAGTTGCTTCCATCACTTCTACAAAATGCTCTACATTGAATTAATAAATTATCACAGTGCAGCTTTCCCATAAGAACACTTTGAGAAGCAGCAGATTATGCGTAAATATGTTGAAAATACAAATAATTCCGGAAAGTAAATGTGTACATTATAAAAAATGTTGGTTAAACACTTCTACAATGCAGATGTTTGTTTTTTTTTTCTTTCCTGTAAATATCTGTAGTTGTGAAGTAAATGAAAATACGTATGGAAATAGAGTTTTTCATGCGACAATAATCAAACACTAATTTCTTTTATCAACGGGTCTCTAAAATTAAATACGTTATTATTTCATTTCTGAATATGGTTTTATTTTTGTACTTATGAACAGAATAATATTTAAATTTAGAATAGTATATTCACATCACTTTTATTGTCTACTGTAAAGGAATTTTTAATAAATGTATAGCAAGTAATACATGCCAGCTGATTTTATAATATTAACTAAAATTACTTTTATCCTAAACTATTTTCCAATGTATTTTTTAAAGCATATACATAAATGGATTCTATAATTTCAATAATATATCGTATTATTCCGTGTATTAGACGCACATATCTTATTCCAACGGTTCCTGTTAAAATGTATTTGCGTCCTATAGACTGACGGGAATGAATAAAAGTGATAAACTCAATTTACGAGGTGAAAAATTGGAGTGATAAGATCTCGAATTTAAGTGGAGTAGAGAAGGCAATGACTTTCTAGAAAAATGATCATTTTTTTAAGGTAAGGAAGATTCCATGTGATAAAAAAAGATTTTGCTTCCCACATATCCTCATTTTATCAGGTCAGGAAACGAAAAGGTCTAGTTTTGAGATTAAAACTGGAGTAAATACAAAAGAACGACACTTCTTCGGGTTTGCATGTGGGTGAAGAATTTTGGGGGAAAATTGAAAAATACTGGTATAGTATGAGTCATTTACGTGGAAAGCGTTCATTTTTAAAATGCAATCTATAATGCAAAACTATTCTTTTGTTTCAGTTTCCTATATTCAGTAAGTAAGATCAGCTTAATATGAAAGTTACAGAAGTTAGAAGGAAAGGCAACGAAGACAGAAATGAACGAAATCAGAGATAAGGAACAGTTTTTTAAGAAAATATAAACTAAGAAGTTATAAGTAACGCAAAATGTAGATTTGGAAGAAAACGAAACACTAGGAAATCTTTTTATTTTTTTACAGGATTTTCCTATTTTGTTCCTTTAAACGCCTTTGTTTCATTCATTTTCTTTTCCAAAACGTTATAAATTAGTGCTTCTTTTACTCCGAAAAATTCGATACATATATCTTATTTCTTTTGTTAGTCATTTATTTGCATTCAAAATTGCCATCATCTTTGTTATTACAAGGTTTCGAACGTCCACTTCTTTGAACTTCATCGGGTGCGTGTCGATCCCATTAATCATCAGCGAATTTATTAGGTTGGTGCAAAAATAATGTCGTTTTCTCACATATCTTACATTTATATATGATTTCTGAATTAATTCATTGATATATGTAGCCATGTTATATATCATTTTGAAGCGCGTTTTTCGCTCTATCGAATCGTGTTATTCGTTACCGTTCTCAATCTCTTCATTCATTTTTTGCAGGCTTTTCGACAGCATGGACAAAATTAAAATCCGCACGATTTTCTTGTTCCAGTTCAAACTAGGCCGAAAAGCTGCCTAGACAGCTCGTTATATCAATGATGCGTTTGGCCCAAGACCCACTAACGAACGTGTGGCACAACGGTGGTTCAAGAAATTTCGCAATGGTGACGAGAGCCTCAAAGGGGAAGACGGTCGCGGCCGGCCGACTGCGGTTGATAACGAACATTTGAAAGCCTTAATTGAAGCCGATCCTCGCAAAACCACACGAGAAGTTGCTGTTGAACTCGAGGTCGACCACTCAACAGTCGTTCGCCATTTAAAGCAAATAGGGAAGTCAAAAAAGTTGGATAAATCGGTGAACGATAATCAAAAAAATCGTCAAAAAACGACATTATTTTTGCACCAACCTAATAGAAACGATCCCTTTATTTAATGTGTGGGATCCGTTGCGTTGATCATTTCTAAGGATATCTCATCTAGACTGAATATGGTACTGTTCAGTTATTGCTCGCCTCGTTTCCACCGGTTCTAAGGCTGCATTACCTGGCCCAGGTATTGAACACAATTACCTATGCCATTGATTTCATAAGCCAAGCCTCAATTCTGTAACCTGATGTCACGTGTCGTGGTACAAGACAGAAGTTAGAACTTGGAATCTTAACTAAAGATAATGCAAATGAACTTAAAAAAAAAGAATGTGCAATCTTCCATACTGTTTTTCCATCACACGTCAATAGTGTTGCGCGAAAATCCATTGGCAAATCCAAAGAATAAACATTGTGACTCAAGTTGCAAAGAAAGATTTTAAAGTTGTTTAACATATTTATTGTAATTTTGAGTCATTTGAAGCCTTAATATTAATAAAGGTATTAGAAATGGCACATGTCTCCCGTTCTATATCACTGAGCGTTCCCACGATTTCTGCATCAAAAAGAGTTTTATAATCTCATTAAATATCAGTAAATATTCATCGATATTGATCTCCACCAAACCAGGATCTTTTCCGATCCATACCGGAAGGAATTCGCCTCTTTTGATACGACTTAACAATTTGTATCAATATCCTAAGCTTAGTATGAAGCGTTGGCAGCCGAGCATTTTGCTAACTTTACAGAACCAAGCTTTCTAGATGGTAGACACCAATCTTTCCATTTGGTCATATCTTCTGAACACAGAGCAAAAGATTGTGATCTTTATATATCCTGACTACTATCGTGGTAACACACACACACGGAACTTTTCGTTCACTACATCTGAGCCAACAGCACAATAATGGTGAGTTTTCAATAAGATTTATCAATATCGGTTTTATTCCTTTGAAATTCATAGAACAGGGAATAAGTATTGATGATTCTTGTAGAATACCTACGGACGATAATGGGTATGTTCCCATTCACATAAATGCAGTAGTAAATACAGTATGTTGATCTGCGTTTGGAGATTCATTGTGGAATTCAATTGACTCACTTCTAGCAGTTGACTATTAATCTATATGCCGCTAGAGAATCTTATGTGTTGTTCTTGTCCTAAGTATTATCATTCATTACTAACCGTAGTGTGATTATTATATTCTGTAAACTTTCATAGGTTACAACACTTCTTTAATAACTGTATGATCAAACACCTATTTAAAAATTCTTTTAGAGGAATCTATAAATAGTCATCATTCTTTTACACTAGGATCTATACAATTATTTCATCTACAAAATGAAAATAAGTTGTCCAACTTTGTTGAAATATTTTACAAAAACTCCCATCCTATTAGGGCATCATGTTTTGCTCAATATAGGTTGATTCCATTCGTTATAGAGGCAAAGATCAGCATATTTGAGAAGAACGAGGCCTCTAACTAAAATATGAATTTCCTCCAGTGAGAATAGATACGCCGCATTATTTGAAACTTATTTGAAAAATATTACTAAGATGAATCTGAAAGCGCTCGAAATTGCGAATAATATTTTATTTTTTTATGAATTTGCGTTTGTCTATAGTGCTCCATCTTACATTCTTAGAAAAAAAAATAACCTACATCGCCGGCATATTTATATATATTTCTAACAAATATATTCACGATATAAGTGGTAATGTTTAAATTGCTTAGTGTATTTAAATACGTACTGCCCGAACATTATTTATTTTTAATTCGAATTTTAAAAATTGTCATGTATAAGTAATATTTTTTGCCGATAAAGATCTTTTTTTATTCATCGTGTTTCCATAGAAGCAATTTATATTTTATTTTTAAAAATTCTGTTAGAAATTTGTAGAAAAATATTAATGTGTTTATATTAAAAAAAAATGCAGAATAAATGTTTGCTTGGCTTCTATCAAAACCTGGACATGAAATAAATAAATTTAAAAATGATTTTTTATTTGTAGATTTTTGTAATTTTAAGTCCCGTATTTATTTTTAACTTCATATCTTCTGAAGTGCTTGAAGTAATAATTTCTGTCGCCTAGTTTGTCTCATTACGACAGATTAGTCAAGTTGAAAAGAAAATTATCTAAATAAGTCAAAATAATTATATTAGATTTTCTTTAAATGGCGGCGAATTATTTAGAATAGTAAATTTGCTGAAACATTATTGATAATATTATTTTTTCCTCCGTACGTTTTTTGTTTGAAGTTAGAGATCTTGCATTATTGGTGTTCCCCGTGAAGTCATAAGATCTCAAAAGGTTTGTTTTGTTTTGTTTTACGGCATATCAGCCTCAATGGGTCATTTAATGCCGACTTTATTTTTTTCTAGTAATATTTTTTTTTCAAAAATCTATTTTTGTCAATATTTTTTCCTCAAAGATGTATAGCTGATAATATTATTTTTTCGCTGGTAATATTTTTTTCTTAAATAATTATTTCTGATAATATTTTTACAAATTATTTCTGGCCTTAAAATCTATTTTTACAGTTTTATAATGCTTTTTACCGCAGTTTCTGGGTTAACTATTTGCCCATAGCTGGGACCCTAACAGGTGCTAGCACCCCGGGTAACTGTGGACCTGGGAACACCAGCAAATAAGAGGAGGTTCCACACTCCTAAAAGCCTCCTGATCAGAGGTCTTGCTGTCGGACATAGTTTATAGTCTTACTCTGGACGGGGATATAGTTTATCCTCATACCCAGGACGCGATCTTACGGCAGATATTTACAGAGCCAAGCGATGCAGACTTCTGAAGCTATGGCCTACTAGACTTTATTCTGATTGTTTTTATGTTCAGTGGTATAAACCCACGCTCTAATTCGAATTGAAATAAGCCACATTCTCTAAACATCAATCCAGATTTCAATGTAGCTCTTAAGCTTTTCAATGACTTTGAATTAGATATGATTTCTAGGTACAGTTTCATTGACAAGAAGTATCGGTAATTTTTGGTTTGGTGACATCAAAGGTGTTTTTTGTGTTTGTTGAAATGTCATAAGATCTTTACTTGGTTGTTTTTTATCACCTTTTCTAACTTTTGAGACTATCATTGCCTGGTTTGTTTTGTTTTACGACATATTAATATCAATTGGTCATTTAATGCCAACAGGGTTTTTTTTCCTGGTAATAGTTTTGTTTTGTAAAAAATCTATTTCTGTAAATATTTTTCCTCAAAAATGTGTAGCTGGTAATATTTTTTTTTTCAAAAGCATATATCTGGTAATATTAGTTTTCCAAAACGTATAGCTGATAATATTATTTTTTTCAAAACGTATAGCTGGCAATATCATTTTTTCAAAAGCATATAGCTGGTAATATTAATTTTCAGAAACATATAGCTGGTAATATTATTTTTCAAAAATCTATAGCTGGTAATATTATTTTTTTCAAAAAACGTATAGCTGGTAATATTTTTTTTCAAAAACGTATAGCTGGCAACACTCTTCTTTCAAAAAAAACAAAAAACGTATAGCTGGTAATATTATTGTTTTAAAAACGTACAGCTGGCAACATTATTTTTTCAAAAACGTATTATCAGAGGTCTTGCTGTTGGACGTAGTTTATCATCTTATCCAGGACGAGCATGTAGTTTATCGTCTTACTCAGGACGAGGATGTAGTTTATCGTCATACACAGGACGAGCTATCATTACTCTCTTAATTGAAGTCAATACTTCGTACATATGCAACCAATGCAGATTTGAGACTACGTTATCATGATGATTTTTGTATTATTTCTGTGCAATTCTTTTTTAAAGTCGCTAATGATGTGGATGGCATTTTCCACGGCTATGCAACACAACCTGCACTTGGGTGAATCCACTCGCTGACAGATAAGCTTCTGATAGGAGTTAGTATTCAGGGCGTGAATATGGGTGGCTTCCAGTACGCTTTCAGTTTTACGTTTCAGCTCGCCTCGAATGTATTGTCTTTCAGCATTTGGTGTCGCTCTCAAGCTGTCCACGTAGCGGGATTGATTCTCTCGATTTTAATTTCTCTTTCAGTAACCTCCTTCATTCTACTTTGTTCTCGATGCTTACTTTATTACTTTATTTTGATTTCGCTTTAGATATTCTAAGTGTCGCTTCACTGTTAGCCAGGTACCAGTCCAACAAATTACGTTCACTCGCTAAATCCGCTTCAGTGGAACCTTCTTTTTGTGGAGTGTACAAACTTACAACATTAGAGTTTTATTGCGTTCCGTAACATCACTAGCTTCAACATCAAAAACCCCAAAGCCACTTCACAGATAATAGCAACTAAGGTCGGTTTCTTTTTCTTATCCGTTTTATTATACGAGAGGCTCAAACGTAGTAGCACCAATTCTAATAAGAAAATATAAAGGGGACGCATGTCAGCTCGTTAGCTTAGCATCCTTCCGTGTGTGGTCTTATAATATTGGTGCGTGACGGGTATTGACGCTTCAAAATTACTGTGTCTCTCTGCTGAATTCGAGCTGTTTTGTTTTTATATCTAAATCTTAGGCAAAAGTAATCCATCATTCACAGAATACCATGCCCTCGAAGTATGCTGACAAATCGCTCATCATCCCAGGTCAGGTTCTGCATTATCTGTATTCTTTTATTTTCTCTCCAGAATTTGTAATTTATCTGTTGTTCACTCAAAAACTCCCCTACTATACTTTACTACAGATACAGCCCAGCTCATAATTGCAGTTATAAGATTACGGGCATCCAACTTGAATTTCATAATAAGCTGTAACATTTTCGTTGCCTCTGTAATTAGTTTTTTTTTTTTTTTTTTTTTTATCTGTTTCCCAAGGATGTCATCCAACTCCAGAATATTAATGTATTTGTATCCAGTTTCCACTAGGTCAGCGAATGGTTCTCCTGTTGGCAACCCAATCCCTGTACGAGCGACTATGTTCCCTCATTTCATTGTTAGTACACCGCTGTTCGATATTCCAAATAAATGCTAACATTCTTGCAGTAGATATTCAATGTTTTCACTAATGTATCAGTTTGGCTCCAAAGCAAAGCGTTTGAATTCATGCATGAAGAGAAAGTTTTTTTATGGCATTTTCGGCTTGTCCTTATACAGAATATCTCAGACTTGTATTTTCTCTAACACCATTGATAATTGGATCAGAATAAGCGCGATGTGTAAAGTAGAGAAGAAGTCATTCTGAAATATTGCACTTCGTAGAAGATACAAACCCAAAAGGTTGATCGTAAGACAATAATTTTGTCTCCAGAAGAGCATGCTGGTTAGCACGAGGCTAATGACATTTTTGGATACAACGAACATAAGTATTCTGGAATTGAGAACCATATTATTAAACTTCGTAAAATCAATCCGGGTGCATTACACATGTTGATTCGCCTTCGCTTGCAATTTTGTAGCACAGCTTTCGATGGTGAACTAACGTGTGTATGGCCTGGATTATTATTATTATTTTCTTTCCTTTAGTTTCCGGTGTCTATTCATTTTTTTCTAAGGTCAGAAATTGCATCATGGCATTTTCCACTGAACATTTTTGAAAAAAAATCGCACATATTTTACATTTATTTACAATCCTAGGGCTCCAACTACAACTGGAATTGTTAATGTTCTCCAAGCGCCATATTTTTGAGATTTCGATTTCAATTATAATAATAATTGTTATCGGACCTTACCCATAATAACATAATGGACTATTCCATACGTAATAAATACTGCGCCTCAAGAGGAAGCAGAGAGTTCCGTCTGAAGTTTATAGTTCCGTCTGAAGTCTGGAGTGAAGTCTGAAATCTGGAGAGAAGTCCGTCAGGAGTCTGTCAGTCACTAGGTCAGAGCGAGCGAGTCAGTCAGTCGAGTCAGAGGCAGTCCGAAACAGAGTCGCGTTCAGACAATTACTACTAAACCTGATTGTTTGTCCTAACACTTCTCTGTATATATTCCTGTTTGTAATATATCTGTGTTATTCCATATATGTGTTCGAGTTCTTCTTTATTGGTTCTATCTTGGACTATCACCGTGTTACAAGGAACCGGACCATAAGAATAACAAAAACAACAACAACAACAACAACAACAACAACAACAACAACAACAACAATAATAATAATAATAATAATAATAATAATAATAATAATAATAATAATAATAATAATAATAATAATAATAATACGACCCTTCCAGCATAGAGCGATTTCCAGAAGAGAAAAAAATAATTGTTTAAAAATGTTTAGCAATATTTTCTTCGTCAGATCATATGCATACACGTTTAAAAAATAGTCTTTATGCAAAAGTCGCTTTCTCCTGAGGGAAATACAGGGGAACAAACGCGACAAACGAAGAGAAACTCATGTAACCTGAATGAAATGCAAGTAAAACATGGCTTATTTAAAAGGCGTATGAATATCTTAAACTTTACCGGCAGTTGATTAGTTAGTAAAAGTGATTTAGTGCAAATCTTAGATAACTCACCTGTTCATTACACTGGGTGCAAAAATAGTAATTTGCAGACGTAAATTACTTCAAGCGTTCAATGTTCAGTGGGTTCGAGACGTATTTTGTCGAAATGTATTCATTATAGTTTTTGTCGAAATTGCATATGTTCCAGATGAAATGTGCCGCAATTTCTTCTGATGTAGCATTCTTATACCGAACGCTATACCTAGGATCATTAAAAGTTTTGTTTAGTTTTTAAATTGTGAAACCTACATAACACGTGCTTGTGTTTGGTGGGTGTGTATATGAAATAGGAATCAGTAGAAATACCAGAGATAAACGTGAAAATGTTGTTTATATAAAAATCTTATACAGCTAAGAGAACGATCATTACAACTTAAATATCTGTCAATAGGATGAGTATTAAACTAATAATAATAATATGTGGCACCTGGGAACATCAAAAATCCCCGTTGTAGTTGGAGCCCTCGAATTGGTTGGAAAAGATTCCAGTAGACTAATTGAAGGGATTCCTGGAAGCCCATGCCTTAAAGAAATACAAAATATTGTTCTCGCGAGTACAACCCACAACATACAAAGGTCTTTATCTATGACATTTTTTTTGTAGTCATGATGTCATTTCTAAACTTAGATCCCTGGCCAGGACCCGGAAAGAAATGAGTACACATCAGAAATCAAAGTAAATAATAATAATAATAATAATAATAATAATAATAAACTGAAAGAAACAGATATGAACACCACCCAGACCCGGTTACGGAGATAGGACCTGTTACAATTCTATGGGACTACACAATAAACACTGACAGAACAATCAAGGCCAACTGCCCAGACATTGTTATTAAAGACCACAAACAAAAAAAGTGTCTCCTTATTGATATGGCAGTCCCTGCTGACTGCAATGTCTCTTTGAAGATATTCCAAAAGCTGTCGAAATAGAAGGAGCTTCAAACAGAAATGTCAAAAATGTGAGTATGGGAACATCAACATTCCCTGTTGTAGTTGAATCCCTAGGATTGGTTGGAAAAGATTCCAGTAGACTAATTGAAGGGATTCCTGGATGTCCATGCCTCAAAGAAATAAAAAAAAATTTTCTGACAAGAAAAGCCCACTCTTTACAAAAGGCTTTATTTATGTAATTTTTTGTCAATGAAAAGTGCCATGATGCCATTTCTAACCTTAGGTCCCTGGCGGTACCCGGAAAGAAATGTGCAAACGCCAGAAATCAAAGAAAATAATAATAATAATAATAATAATAATAATAATAATAATAATAATAATAACAACAAAAATAATAATAATAAGAAGAAGAAGAAAAATGAGGATGGCAATAACCAGAAATGCAGAATATTCGGAACTGTCCAAAAATGAAAATACCCACACACATAACACGTTAGCGACATATGTGCACTGAAAGATATGCAAGAAGCACAAAATCGAAATCACTGACAAATGGTATGAGTACTAACCAGACAGTTACTCAAAATAACAACGTAATTATCCTCTGAAACATGCCAATTCAAACTGACAGGGAAATAAAATCCAACAAACCTGATATTACCATAAAAAGACAAGACATTCAGGGATAGTATGCTTATTGACATAGCAATACCGTCTGAGAGAAATACCTACATGAAAATTATCGAGAAATTATCCAAATACAAGGACCTGTCAATCGAGTTTAACAAGATGTGGGGAATGAACACTGAAACTCTGCCAATAGTAATCAGAGCACTGGGCCTCGTGAGAAAAGGAATGGCCAGTTTTACTAACAGTGTCCCATGTAGCATCAACATACAAGTTGTCCAGAAGAACGCCCTACTTGGAACATCGCATATACTAAGAAAAGGGCTATCAATTAAATGACAATTCTCCTATAGGCCTTAAGGACTATAGTTTGGACCCGGCTCTTCAAGATACAAAGCAGGATACATTACATACAAAAATGAAGACGATAATAATAATGATAATAATAATAGTGAATTGTGTCCAAAAATCTATCGATTGACAGCTATATATCTGTTTGTCTGTCTTAGGATTAATTAGAAGTCGATTGGATATAATAAAAAAGAGAGCATCATATAAATCCTCTGACTACAATTGAGTGTTGCTCGGGCGATGTAGCTTTGGTCTTTCTTCACGTGTCCCTGAAGGAAAGCGATCAAATACAAACATATTTTCGTAATGCGTCAGTGTGCTTCACATTGATAGTCATAAACTTTATTTGCAATCCACCTCACTGTATAAAATCAATACGGATAACTGTCGATCTACAGTATAGAAAATCGTTGTTTATGTCTAGGTTTTGTTTGCGTCTGATGTGAAGGACTATTGTATTCGCTAAGCTAAGTGGATGCTATTTGGTTGCCGGCATGTTCCCAAGCAATTGAAGAGTTTTTTCTCCTCTTCTTATGAATCTCTCTTTCAGATAGGTTAGGATAGTCGCGCCACTAAATATTCTTGCAATCTGCAAAATATACAGTGAAACGTTCTTCCTCTTTTATGCACCATGTCCCTTCAGGACGTGGCTAATCATGGCTCTCCATACGTACTACCTCGTTGCACTGAAGTGTGATTTTCCTATATCCTCATTTCCATGCTCTGTTTTACATTAACCAAAACTCATTAGGCAGATAATATATGAATACCAAATTAAATTAAAAATAAGGTAATAAATATATACGCAAACATATTTGCATATATTCGAATGTTCTTACCACGCTATATGTGGCTATATTTCTGGGATGTGGTATTGCAATTATTTACATTGTTTGGACTGTATAGTCTTTATAGACTTATTATTCAGCCGTTGTACGCCGGCCTTCTTCAGGAGATTGGAATTTCGAATTGAACTCTTTATTTCATCCACCTGGGTAGATTGTTCTAGTTCCACGGGTCAAATCTTTTCCGGATTCCTCAGTTATCTCCCTTTAACTGAACTCCCCATGTTTTTCTTTCACTACTGCAGTAGCCAGGTATTGGACTAACAAACTATATATATATATATATATATATATATATATATATATATATATATATATATATATATAAATATATGTATGTATGTATGTGTGTGTGTGTTCACTCAACACATTCAGATTATTAAATAAAGGACTAAGCTTTTACCCTAGTCCGCCAAGGTTTGATAAAGACACCTTGACAAAGGACATGACATACTTCTTCAGAAGAATATTGTTAAAAGCCCACTACGGGGACAATGATCACGCACCTTCCATACTTGATGCATTAAAAGAGAAGGATACTACCTACACCCCACAAAACACGGACATTACTATACAGACATTTGAAATGGCAGAAGCAAATGACCTAAAGAAAACAAAAGGACATAAGCTGTCACGTGACAATACTATTGAAGGGAAACGTAGAGCCCTCGATACGCTGACACATAGAGATGACCTAATCATAACACAAGCTGACAAAGGGAGTGCGACAGTGATCTGGGGAATCGAAGAATACATTAAAGAGGCCAACAAACAGATAAACGACAAAGAAACCTATAAAAGCTTACCTACAGATCCTTCCCGAATACCAAAAAGAATTAACTAGCTCAATAAACATAATGCTTCGCAACAATCTAATCGACAAGGAAACATGCACAACACTTACACCCACAAACATTATATCTGCTCGCTTCTATCTCCTTCCTAAAATACACAAAAGCAACAAACTAGGAAAGCCGGTCATTTCATCGTTCAACTGCCACATGACAAAAATTTCCAAATACGTAGACCATTACATACAACCCCTACGTAAGGAAGTAAATCCTACATCAGAGACACAACAGATTTACTAAACAAAATTAATCACATACAAACATTTCCAGAGAATGCTATTCTAGTTACTATGGACGTAAGATCACTCTATTCAAACATTAAACACATTGAAGGGCTAACCGCCCTTCGGGAAGCACTTAATAAAGAAGAATACAAGATCGCCCCCGCCCCAGAAATTAATATAAAACTCATGGCGCATGTTCTCACATTGAATACTTTCAACTTCAATGGAGCACACTACCTTCAAGAAAGAGGTTGTGCCGTCGGCACCATTACAGCTCCATCATATGCTACAATATACATGGGAAAATTTGAGGAGACCCATATCTATCCTCTCATTGGTAGCAACAGCGTATTCTATGCAAGATATATCGATGATACGGGCAGTGACGATATACTTATCAAATTCCCCATGATCCTAAACACAGTGCACGACTCAATTAAGTTTGACTATGAAAAATCCACAACATTAGTAACTTTTTTTAGAAACAGGCATTTACAACAGGAAAATAAAAACGACACTACACACTAAAATCAATAACTCCCACAACTATCTACACTTTGTCTTCCCATCCGAAACACCTCAAAGAGAACCTTCCCTATTCACAAGCACTTAGACTCAGATGGATATGTTACAACAATGAAGAATTAAATAAACACATTGAAAATCTGGAGCATCAATTCACAACACGTGGCTATAAACAACACCTAATCAGGGAACAAATAAATAAAGCAATTTCCACACCTAGAGAAGACACCCTAATGTACAAGATTAAAAATAAATCTAGCCGCATCCCTCTAGTAACCACTTTCAACCCCACTCTGCCTCCACTATCCCAAATAATCAAACGTCGCTGTGAGATACTACATCTCAAACCAGACCTAAAAAAATGTTTAAGGAACCCGGCTTTCTGGCATATCGTAGACCTAAGAACCTAAAAGAAATCATAGGTATTAACCACATTTCAGGGGACAAGGTAATCCGTAATAAACTAACAACAAAAACAACAGGATTTTCCCAACCATGAAGTTTATGCTGCAACCATATTAGACACACGAATTCATTTACTAGCTCAGTTACTAAATCTACTTTCAAAATCTATCACGATTCTAACTGTAGAAGTCATAACATAATTTAAGTCCTAGAATGAACAATATGCCAGAAACAATATGTAGGAAAATCTGAATGGCCCTTTCACTACAGAATTAATAATTATCGCAATCGAATTAAGTTGACACCCCATGAAAAATTATTACCTATAGAACGACATTTCCGCCTAGAAAAACACGATTTCAAAACTCATGCCAAATTTACTATAATTGAGAGAATAGAAAAGTTCAGAGCAGATAACATTAGAAAGAATTTAGAGTTCCATGAAAATAAGCGGAAACAACGTTTAAAAACAAACTATCCAGCCGCGTTAAACCATAAATTTAGCAGTGTAGATATTATTAATATATAACCGTACAAATGAAAACCTCCCCACATTTTCCCCCACGCAAGACGGACATGCATACGGAGGTGTTGAGGCCTCACACACCCACACGAATATACAACACTTACACACATCATACTCACTCACTCCCTAATGAGCCAAATGATAACACACATCCACAGCAATATACACACGCTTACACATATCATACTCACTCACTCCCTAAGAACCAAATAACACACACACAAACACTTAAAAGGAACCTCTCCAGGGACAAATGAAACTGTCAAACTGACCAAGAGAATTTAGAGCAGCATGGATCCACCCATCTCTAATCTCAAATAACAACTTAAAAGAGACTGTTTGACCAACAGAAGGAATGTTAAAAGATTCATGTTAAAAAGATGAAAAAAAAAAAAAAAAAAAAACAAAAAAACAAATGAAAACTACAGACAAAAGATCATTTTCTCCATCAAGACATTCATTTCTGTAGTTCACTGCTCAAACAAGAATAAATATTTCTTCTCCTGATGATGGCCATTTTGGCCGAAACTAGTCGAGGAATATAAAAAATAAAAAAAAATAATTCAAATAAAAATAATTCAAATAAAAATATTAAAAACGAAGGAATATGAATCTACAATCCAGTGGGTCTGAAGATTTTCATTTTTTTAAATATTTTTTATTATTTAATGTATATATATATATATATATATATATATATATATATATATAATATATATATATATATATATATATATATATATATATATATATAGCAAGTTAAAAATCGCTGCATAAATGCGATCGTGTTTCAACGCATATAAATGTTTCTCCTCAGGCGATTGTAAATTACTGGCGAGTGAACGATTAATTTAATTTCAAAAGCAAAATACCTCCACTTATTGTAACATGTTTTAGTTTTAATATCCTAAAATAAATAATATCATAATCTACTCTCTAAAGAGCCCTCTTTTAAATAAAATGTTACGAACGTTGGAAGTGTACTCTATTCGTTCTCTCATCTTGCCTGCAGATATATATATATATATATATATATATATATATATATATATATATATATATATATATAGTGAGTTGAATGGATATAAGTTTGTGATTGTCAGTTTCACGCTTATGTGATCCTCAGCAAACGCTGACAAACTCATATCCATTCAAGTAAATATGTTACCTACATCATTGATATTGAGCTCTTAACAATAAGCACCGCACATACATAAATATATATATATTAAATTTATATACATACGTGTATATATAATTATATATATATATATATATATATATATATATATATATATATATATATATATATATATATATATATATATATATATATATACATACATATATATATATATATATTATACATACACACACACATATATATATATGTATCTGTGAAAAGTGTTCGCATATATATATATATATATATATATATATATATATAGAGAGAGAGAGAGAGAGAGAGAGAGAGAGATTTCCCAGACTCCATGGATTCAACCGCCCTACGAGGCTGGCATTCCGGTCCCACCCCTACAGTGTAGAAACTTTTAAATGTAGCCGTCTCTTCTACTCCAATAGCTTCATACTTCGCACCTCTCGCATGCGGAACACCCATCCCTATTACTGTTTCCCTGAGAGCTATAATCTCCAACTATTCAAATGTAATGTCAATTAACATCTCCAGTTACCTTGATCTACCCACCATCCCTCTCCTCATCCTTTCCTCTATCACTCTTTTCTGCTCTTGCTCCAAATCTTCTGCAACCCCCTGCATCCTAGTGGCTTCACGCCTTGCTCAGGGCGTAATGCTTAAATATATATATATATATATATATATATATATATATATATATATATATATATATATATATATATATATATATTTATATATTATATGCGCGGTATTTATTAGAAAGCGCTCAATATGAGAGATAGAGCTAACATATTTGGTTGGATTGATGTGAGTTTATGACCCTGGGTTTCACGCTTTTGCGATCATTAGAGTTTGTCTGAGGACCGGAAAAGCGTGAATCCCAGGGTCACAAACTCACATGAATCCAACCAAATATGTTAGGTCTATCTCGATATGTGTTTTTGTATGTGTGTGTGTGTACTCTAGCTGGCGATTGTTTTTTATGTTGTATTTTTTAACATACCATTCCTACATAAGGTATTACGTTTTATACAGATTCATGAACATTATTATTAACAAAATGAAAATATGGGCAAGAGGATTAGTGATATTCATCTGTTTTATTCATACTTCGATTGATGTGGATGTGCGGTTTTGTAATGATAGCGGCACTGTATGGGAAATCAGAAAGTCGAGGTTCGATATATTCACTTCCATGCAAATATCCTTAGGAAAGGTATGAATATCTTTCACCATCTGTAGAATAAATAGTAGGGATAGTATCTGGATAATCAGTGTTATACCCAAAAACCGTTAATAGAATTTTCATTGCCAAAAAAATAACTATTCTTATTTTCCAAAATATGTTTCGGTTTTAATTAAAAAAAAAAAAAACTTTTTAAAATTCTACTAAAACAAAGCAAATAACAGTGAAAGGCTGGATTACTCTTAAAATTTAAAATATGTTTCGGTTTTAAATAAACAATAAAGTCTTGATAATTCTTCAAAACCAAATCAATAATGCTCAGTTTATTCTAAAAATATCACATAAAAATGAAACTAATAATAATTCTGAAAAAAAAAAAAAAATTATTAGAACCTTAAATAAAGGTAGAAAACGGGACCACTTATGATCGATTGTCTAAAAATACACCAAGTTGGGTAGTAAGAATATAATCGATCTACAAGCATAAATAATAAAATAGAAGATTAATGAATAATGGCTATAATCAGTGAAGACCATCTAAATAATAAATAATGATAAGAATCCTATAAAGAATATATTTCATTTTGACAGGACGAGGATGTTGTCAAAATAAAATAAAATATTAAAAATCTTCGGATATTATAATGAAAATTCTTTTCGCAATGTCATTTAAAATGACAGACAAATTATATAAAGTCGTTCAGTTATTTATTCTATATTCATACGTTTTCATTTTCTTCGAATGCATTGTATATTGCGACAAATTTCATTCGGAATTAATCTCTATTGTTTTCTTACTATACTTACTTAATTTCTCGTGTTAATATGGAATTATTTTTCGAAATAAGATAATGTGTGAATGAAAAAAAATGACTTTCTATGACGTGACCTCGTACATATCTGCACCTGAATACTTTGGTTTATTGCCAATATATTTATATATGTGTAAAACCTTGAAAATTTGTGCCAAACCTATTGCTCGTGAAGATTGATTCTACAATTCAAACGGCGATGAGGGCCATGTCATCATTTCATCTACTTCAACCCGGATTCCGGTTGTAAAGATTTCTCGAGCCACTCGATAAAGACTCCCCAAGCTGAGGCTGAGGCAGAATGAAGGAGAGAGCGAGAGAAAGTGAGAAAGAGAAAGTGAGAGAGAGAGTGCGTGTGTAAGAGAGAAAACAGAGAGATAGAGAGAGAGACGATTATCCCAGTTCAACGAATTTTCCGCTGCAAAATGATTTTCCCACAATAAATTCTCTCATGTCAGTTTTGAAAATACTTCAGGATCCACTGATTAATTGCAAGACAGAGTCTTGTACGACCATGATTTATTCTAGGTATCTGCGGATAAAGGCTGACAAAATAAGCCACGTTTTCTTCTTCATTTTTTATGTGCTATATTCCTTAAGGGCGTAATCGACCATACTCCTTAATTCCAGTAACCGTCTATATTTCTGAGGTGAAGTATTCTGTACATTATTTACAATATTCGGACTGTTGTAGTCATCTCTGTCGCCATATTTATTACAAGGACACATGGCACAGTGGATAAAGGCGTTGGCTGTATCCAATGACAGGGCCCAAAGAGTGTGAGTTCAATACCGGGTTAAGACAGTGGAAAACTGGAGATGGGAATTAACAGATAACTGATAACTGACATACATTAAACATGGATCTCGAACAGTCTACCACTGAGCGAAATAAAGGGTTCAGTTCGACATTCCAACCACATGAAGAAGGCCTTAGCGTACAACAGCCGGAACGTTGTAATAAATATGGCGATAACAATGAGGACAATAATCCGAATAATGTAAATAGTGTCCCTAATTCCAATCGTTTGTAGTGCTAATCAATACATACTGAAAACATTCGAATCCCAGTTCCGCTATCCATTTACACGCGCTTGTTAGTAAGCTTAATATCTGTCTCTCTCTCTCTCTCTCTCTCTCTCTCTCTCTCTCTCTCTCTCAATCCATTTTGACTTTAATATATCTCATATGTGTCATTTTGACTTCAATATATTTCATATGTGCCATTTTGACTTCAATATATATCATATGTGTCATTTTGCCTTCAATATATTTCATATGTGCCATTTTGACTTCAATATATCTCATATGTGCCATTTTGACTTCTATATATCTGATATGTGCTATTTTGACTTCTATATATGTCATATGTGTCATTTTGACTTCAATATATCTCATGTGTCATTTTGACTTCAATATATCTCATATGTGCCATTTTGACATCAATATATCTCATATGTGTCATTTTGACTTGAATATATCTCATATGTGCCATTTTGACATCAATATATCTCCTATGTGCCAAATGGTCCTCGTACTTTTTTCTTTATTATGTGTCATAAGCCCTTCAACTGTCTCCTAGGAAAAAAATTCTCCTTTTGTTCTCATTTTTCGTAACATCCAATTTACTATACGAGATATGAGAACCAGCTAATAGGTATATTTCTTGTGATGTTACAGCGGAATGAAAAATGATTAACAGGTGGAGATATTTACAAATCAATTAATTCAGAAGTGCAGAAGAGGATGGATATTAAACATCATTATCACACTTGTAAAGTATGACCCGATTCAATTCTTTACCTTAATCTTATTGTAAAGAATTCTACAATGGAAAATAATATTTAATTAGCAAGTTTTCTTTCATATAAATAACAAAAGAGGAAAATATTTAGATACATATAGTGATGAATGAAGTGAGCGAAAAAAATATGATTAGAAATGTTATTCATCTTCATGCGCAGAAGAAAATGTGACGTCTTTTGTATTTTTATAAGCATCTCTGTTCTAATGCAGTATTACGCAAGGGGAGATAATTAGTCTGGTGTTTTATTAAAAACATATATACATACATACACATATATATATATATATATATATATATATATATATATATATATATATATATATATATATATATATATATATATACCCCATATTCTATGTTGGAAGAAATATTTATCATGATATTTTCCTTATTTATCAGGACATTTTTGAGGGATTTGGGAGTTTGGCTTTAATTACCATATATGTTTAGAAAGTATTGGTCAATTCGTGCATTTATTATTTGTAAAGGATGTTCTGTGTGTGTAATTCCATTGTTTCCACTGTCCTTCAATTACTCTTATTAATAATTTTTTTTAACATCTTGCAGATTTTACAAATGCTTGTTATGTCGTTTAGAGAGCAATTGCCATTTAACTGACATTCGTTCTTTGTTCTGAATTTACAAGTGGGTAAGATTTGTACGGGTGGTTTGAGGATTGTGTGTGTGTGTAATTTATTACTTGTGTCATGCTCTCGATGAATATCTAGCTGTTTTTTTTTTTACTATTTTTGTTGAATGTATTGTGGAAAGTACTCGGTGGGTGGAGTGTTGTTTATGAATTTATTGAATATTTTTCTTAAGTTTGTTTTTAAGCATTTGTTGCACGGTCGATTGCATTCCGTCATATTGGTTTTCTTGTTGGCATTTTTTGTACGCTCCATATAAGAGTTACAGTAAATCAATTAACTTTTAGGGCAGTTTCATATACATTTACGGCATCGTTGATGATGGTTTGATTAGAATTAAACCATATTCGATGAAACCGAAAATGTAAATTCAATGCCAATAATTTTTTTCTGTCTTCCTGAAACTTGTTCTTATTCTTTCACATATTAGAGACTCATCATTCTATTTCACTCACCTCGTTCTATCTTAGTGGAATTATCGCCTTGCTGGATATGAAATGATTAAAATATATATGCAGCATTTGCCAGAGGAATAACTCAAAATATATTAAATGCCAAATGAGAAAAATACTCCTACTGTTAATAAGAATATATTATTCACGTTTAGGTAAAATCAAATACACATATATATATATATATATATATATATATATATATATATATATATATATATATATATATTAGATAAATAGGTAGGTCAGCACACATTCAGAACCACACACGCACACGTATATATATTACTTACAATTGAACTTGACTTTCTCGCCGGAATTTTCAGTTGACTTTCTAAATTTTACTTATTCTAGGTATGCATGCCAAGTAATTTAAAATCGTAATTAAGAAATAAATATTCAATTCTTATAGACGACTTATGTTTCGCCGTTACGCTCGTCACGTTTAAAAGTCAAGTTTGTTGATTTCTTCGACTGATATTTTTTTTTTTAAATAACCATATTTTTTTATGTCAGTGAATACTGTTCGAATAGTTGAATGTATGATGGTTAGAGCGTGGTTTAATTGGAAATTATCCCCTCCTATCGACCAAATGTTTTTACTCCATTCACAAAAGCCAGATGAAGAGAAAACAAGAACAATAAACACCGATAGGAATAAGAATAAAATGAAACTAAAAAAATGTGTCAAGTCATATCCGATAGTGTTTACCCACAATATAGAAACTGTTAGATTAATCATGATTAGGAAAAATCATTATATATATATATATATATATATATATATATATATATATATATATATATATATATATATATATGTATGTGTGTGTGTGCGTGTAGGCATAGTGGATAGCGGCTCGGCCTGAGGAATCGGAGAGCTGAGATTGAATTTCAGGCGAATCCATTGCATTCACTTACCTGGTAAATCCCTTGTGAAAAATATTAATCTTCTTCTTCCTCCATCTATGGGTAAATAGCAGAACAGATTGGGTTCTATACTATGGATGGTAACTGCTCTAGGAGAAAGACAACTCTGAATTCAAAGCTCGTGGAGGGTTATTTGAGGACCTTTGATTTGTTATTTGAGTTCTGCACAAAACCTTTACCACTATAATGAAATATCAAATCATATGTACTGGTGTCTGGTATTCGTGTGTGTGAGTTTTGAACAATAAAAAATTAAATATAAAATTTTCAGACACCCTGGGATGCATATTAATATTTCTTTGTTTTATTATTTCAATTAGGTTCCTCGACTAGTTTCGGCCAGCCTAGCCATCATCATGAGAAAAAGGGATAGAATTTAAAAGACAGCCATCTCGAATGCGAGAGATTTGCTTCATGATCTCTTGTCCTTAGTTGTAGATGTGCTCGCCTTGTTGATTCTCGTCTGTTGTCTAGCGAATATTTTGTCTATTCAGCATACGGGGACCAGCTGGTCAGAGGTGTTTCCTTGCTGGTTAAACGTACCAGGGGTGCGAAGATGGACCTTATCGCTACGTGCGACTTTCCTCTTACCTTATACTGGTTGCCTGTATTCCCTCTCTGCAAAGACCATAAGAATGTGCGCGAGCATTTGATCTCTTTCAGGTCTTCAGAGGTGTTTGTGCCGAACGTCCGTGTCATGGAGGTGTGGGAATGCCATACTTGGCGAGTCATCGACAGGCCTAGAGGATGGCTTTCCTATGCCGTGCGTTGACATGACTCTTGAAGGGGTGTGTTAGGGATACCTTCCCTAGTCTTACCATCACTCCTCCCGTTTAGAAGGCTGAGAATCGTCGTAAAAATCCCGGAATCAATCGAGATTTCTCTGAGAATGTCGAGCGGCATTGAAAGTCATTTCTCGGTCAAGGAGGGTCTTGTATCTTAAATTAGTGGAAGGGGTTGCGAAGGATCCACTCTGTCGTCGGCTAGCCTTGTCGGCAACCGAATTGCGCAGCGGATTTACTCAACATCCCTGATTTTGCACTTACCTGCTGTTTGATTCGGAACCTGCTATCACTCTATAACGTGCTGAGCATATTTGCCCGACTATTATCAGTGTGACCTTGGTCTAGAGGAAACGGATTCTCTCTCAATCAACCATTGTCTTCAGGTGCGCGTGTTCTGGGACACGAGTTGACTGCTCATAACTATCCCGAATATCTTGTGTTCACAGAATTCATGGTTATATATTTTTATAGGGAAAAGTGGGAAAAATACATATTGGACATTTTGTGTAGGAATAACATTTTGTCTCTTGGGGTTTTTTTTGTAGGTTCCCTGTGAATATGTAGTATTGTTGTATATGTATTCAATAAGCCAATGGTAAAGAATAAATCTGATTTGCTAGGGCTAGGATAGAAATTGTTGACCAAAAAATTGTTGATAAAGAAAATATCGTACATTAAAAAGTTTTACCGGAATTTGAAAAAAAAATTTACGAAAGTCAAGTTTTCTCTTTCCAGAAGTTTGCATGCATATTTTGGGGCGCACACTGTATTTACATTAGGCATTTTAAAATTAATTCAACTGGTATCATTTTAATTTGGACTTTAGACTTTGCATTCGATATGTATAATATGGGATCAGGCATTTATTTTTAATTACAGATTTTTCTATCATGCGATATATTTATTCTGGAAGATGTAACAATTTTCAGTATCGTTTTTCCGCAATATTATAATGCAGTGAAATCTTTATACACAATATTAGCCTCATTTGAGCCTGTACATTAAACTTCTTTGACTTAAATGTTTTAAAATATATGAAGAAATCTTTATTCAATAATATGTATAATATGTATGTAACATCAAAATATGTATTTTATTCAAAACTACAAAATATATAAAAATGCGAACTATAGGAGGAAAATATATTAATTTTAACAAAATAATGCACTGTTCACTATTAATAATATTCTTAGGCATATTATTTTTCAGAAACCTCATATTAAACTCCGACCCTGTGTCCCATTTTAATGCGACGTGGGCGTCCGGATAAAAAACTTACTTAGATGCATTTACTTTAAAGATCCTCAACTAACTGAAGCACTTGCTTATAGGATATACGTTTACAGCTAATTTTTACGAAATTACATATTCAATATCTTAAATGATTTATTTACGATCTAATAATATTTCGTTATATATATATATATATATATATATATATATATATATATATATATATATATATATATATATATGTGTGTGTGTGTGTGTGTATAAAGGAAGTATATCCGTTCAGAAACTTAAATATTTTGATTGGTGAAATTTAGAATATATATTAATATATATATATATATATATATATATATATATATGTGTGTGTGTGTGATGTGTGTGCGTGCGTGTATGTGTATATATATATATATATATATATATATATATATATATATATATATATATATATATATATATATATATAACATAAAACAGTATCCGTTTAAATAAACATGAGAGTAAAAAATACAGATATTTACATTAAAAAAATAACACCTGATTGTCAAAACGACTAAATATATAAACTCCTCATAATTGAATAACTGAAAGTATATGTTTTTAAAAGATGCCAGAAGGAAGAGTATCCATAATCGAAGTACAGCTAAGTGAGTTAAGATTTCGCTAATAATTTATTAAATTTGTCAATACGTCGGTAATAATATCAGCATAGCAACTCTTTTTCTTTCACTTGTACATACATAGATCTTTTTATCTGAAATATTATTATTACTAATCACATTTTACAGCGTACACAGCTAAATTCTTATTTCAGTGCATTTTTGTTCGATAATAATATGATTTACAAAGATTTTGTGCATGGATTTATTCTTTAGAATCTCTAAGTCGTAAGAAAAAAAATGGAGTTAAAATTTAATATTGAATCTTACGTAAAATAGATTTAAAAGAAAACAGAAATAAAGCAATGCATTTGTTCCAGTAAAATCAATTTGTTTGCCCATCGGAATATCTAGTTTTAATCAAGACACCTCATTTCTTCAATGATATTTTATTGAACGACAGTAAATCAGTAATTATGTATAATTAGGGAAATAGTTTTTCTTTATTAATATTCACCCAATACAAGACCCACGGCTAACTCAAGCTAGTAGGTCAATGCATGAGGTTGTTGAATGAAAGTTCAGATTAAGAGGATATGTAGAGAAGATAATGACCAACCCAATACTTGAAGAGATTAACGTTATAGGCATCGGGAGCTTATTTCAGTAAGTTGCGTTTTTCCGAAATGAAAGTCCATGAAATCTAAAAGGGTTTCAGTTGATTCATCCCAGTGTACATAGAATGGCGCATATTAGTTGTAAAGGTCTGAACTGATAGAATTCAGGGATTTATGTAGTAAGAAATTGTTCAATATAAATAGCGATATATCTTATTTCGCGGCCTGTAAGACGTTTCGTTGCATTAGAATCTCCCCGCCAAATTTTGAAGGTAGATATCGGAAAAAAATATTTCCGTGCATTCATAGCCCTCCATAATATCCCAAATTTTACCCAATGCATACCATATTTCCTTAAAACATGACAAATAATGACAAATTCATCACAAGCCTAAAAGTTGTACGAAATTTACGCGATTTAAATTCTAACAAATAGAAGTCCCGTTATCAGCCTTCATATGACGCATGGTGGTTTTTGGAGATGTTTTATCTTATCAACAGCGAAATACGGTAGAATATGATGTGACTTTTCGGCTGTGGGGCAGGTGTGAAACATAATCAATCATCCACAAGTGTACATAGACGCTACTGGAAAAGGTGGATGTAAATTCTGATTACGAGGATATGTTAGATAAATAAAGGCTGACCCTTGGTTTCAAGAAGTTATTTACTTTGCTGATTGTAGCTGTATAATATGAACATCCGTCATATCAATTGATCGTGAAGGGAAGTGGGATAATTGGAACCTGTGTATATGGCAGGGTTGGTTACTAAAGGTTTGGACCTGGGAATCTAATGAATTAAGTCCATAGAGGGCAGCGATAGCGTTGCGAACTTTCGTCTCTGGGAAAGAGGTTGTAGCGTGGAAAGTACTTTATTAAGCACTAGGCCACAGAA
>OZ010583.1:106312674-106352674 GCA_963932145.1 Acanthosepion lycidas | reverse complement strand
ATATATATATATATATATATATATATATATATATATATATATGTATATATTCGTGTTGTGCAAGGCTCAGCACAAGACTGTTTCTGGTGAATCAATAAAATCTGTGGAATCATTTACATACCTAGATAGCGGGATAAATTCTACCAAGAAGAATGCGAAAATTCGCATATCTAAGGCCTAGGCCGCCTTGAATCAAATTGATGTAATCTGAAAATCTATCTACCAGACAACGTCAAGCAAAGATGCTTTCATGCCATTGTACAGGTGGTAATAATGTATGGTGCAACTGCCTGGACATTAATTAAAACCCTAGAGTTTAAACTTGATGGAACCTACACTCGGATGCTGAGAGCTATGTTTAACAACATTTGGAGAATTCAACCACCTAAATTCCAGCTCTATGGACCCATCCCTGATTTTTCTACAATCTTACGGGAATGCCGAATGCGCTTTGCGGGACACGGCCGATGAGCAAAATAAAAACCCGCGTGTGATCTATTACTCTGGACACTTTGGTCGTCCAGTAACCATCTAAATTAAGTAACTATATTATGATACGGAATGTCACTTTACTGATCATCCAAGCTTGATGCAGAATCATGACTTCGCAAACGAATACATAGAAATTAAGACACACGTTTTATTGTTGAGTTAAATTATCCTCAATGCATTTTTTTCATTCTTTTTTTTTTTTGAGCACAAGAATTGAATCATTTTTAAATATTTTCTGTAGACACAAACATTTAAAATATTACTATCCATAAACCACATTTTTGAGCTCACTGGATATATTCTCTATATAACTTGTCTGGTGATATATATATATATATATATATATATATATATATATATATATATATATATATATATATATATATTTGTGTGTGTTGTGTTGTGTGTGTGTTGTGTTGTGTGTTTTTATTAACCATGAAGCGACAATTGATTACGACTATTTACTATTTATTTTTGCACCCGTTACACTGTTAAAATGGATTATCCATTTACTCATTTCTTGATCGACAACATTACAAGGAAGATTCGATAAATCGGTTATGAATATGTCAAGGCAAATTATGTGCTGCGTTTTATCAAATCAACACATACTTCAGCAAGGATGGCAATATTTGAATGGTGAAACTAAACACAATACAAATTGTAACTGAATTATTTGAATAATTGGATTTCATAATTTATTTCATAATTTATTTCATAATTTATTTTACATTGTAATTATATCACACTGTCACACTTTCAAATCACATATTCACTGAATCTTTTCATCGACACACATACACGCATAGACAATACAAATTTTAACGAAATTCACTGAATAATTGCATTTTCTAATTTATTTTATATTGGAATTATCTCTTATTCACCGAATGCTACAATCACATATTCACACATTTACAAAAAAAAAAAAAAAAAAATCTGAAATGATTCACCGATGATCCAGTGTTACAAGAAAAGTAATTCACATGAATAAAACCTAGAGAGAAAAGTCTCTGTAGCTAAGCGTTTGTGTGATACTATTTGCCGTTGCCGCGGTAAAGCAGAAGAAAGTTTTGTTAAAACTTAAGAAAGTGTTATCTACTAAGAGACATTAAAACGAGAAGGGGTAATGCCAAAAACCAGTGGGAAAAATTGAGGATTTAATTCACACATAAACGATTTGAACTGTATGTCGAGCAATTTGGACAATGGAAAATTGATCCAGACTTAGGGGGCAATCATGGTTAACATGTCTTCTACGCAGCTGAAAATGCAAGCCGTAAATCGGAAATTTCATTCTTCGCAAATAAAGATTTTGGAATTCATTCCCTTGTATGAAATTTGGAATATCAGGATGTGGTAGTTAAGCCACCCACGCTCACTGAGGAAATTTTAGATATTTATGAGAGAGTGGAAGAAGGAAATTCCCCAGAAATATCGAATTATCGAAGTCACCAGTTTGGGCGAATGTCAATAAATAAGAATGCGCAAAGACGAGTCGCAGAAGAGAGAAATGAGGCAGAAGAATCGGAGACGAGACCAGAGACAGGAGAGAGGCTCACGTGATTATTTGCCGACGAAAGCCTCTGATTTCAGCCTTGTGCCAAACTTTAGCAAAACAGCAAACCAGATTTTCCGATTTGATGCGTGACAGGCTGATAATTAATTGCATGCGAACTATGATATAACCAATTATTGTACGAAGGACTGATGTAAAAACAGTATTTACTTTTGTCCAATTTATTCGAGTGTTATTTTTTCCTCTACGTCTTTGTTATTCATAATGACGGTCGTCTTGAGTAGAGAATCCAGAGGTTAGCAGTGAATATCTTGAAGACAGTAGGAAAGCGTTGTTCACGTTAGATATTTTGGTAAAAGGTAGCAGAGCATATTTCGTCCTTCTGTTTCTCTTCGCCTGACAAGCTGGACTGGACATTCGGGTAGAGTGAATAAAAATGGCCGCCTTTATACACGACGGATTGAATGTTCTACGTCTTCTGATTGGTTAACTTTCTATTGGTGGACTATAAAGTGAGTCAAGTCATTTGAGCTAATTCACGAGTTACATTATATATACACAAAAAATTGTAACAGTCTTCGGGCTGCTTCCATCAGCCAATCCCGGAGATATCTATAACGATTCGATCTTGGCCTCCTAATGATCAAGCTTAAATCACAACGTGGCATATGGCAGGTCTAAGATGCAAGCGATCTTCATAGATCAGCCGCGGTTTTGGAAGTTTGGAACGACCTGTGAGGATGTTATATGATTACAAAAGAAACAGAAGAGGTCCATGAGAGAGATAATAAAAGAGAGTGTAGAGAGAGGGAATTCCCCAAAATTATGACGTAAGTCAGAGGGAAGTCACCGAAATGCTCCTACTTCGACATAACTCGATGCCAGTTTGGGTGACTGTCCATGAATACGAGTGCGAGCAGCGAATTAGTCAGCAGAAAAGAGAAGAGCGACAGAAGAGACGGAGACGAGACCAGAGTCCGGAGAGAGGCCCACGTTATTATCTGCCAACAAAAGCCTCAGAATTCAGTTTTGTGCCAAAGCAGCAAACTGAAGTCAACAACGATAATATCACTTCCGATTTAAACGCGTGTTGGGCTGATAATTAATTGCATGCGTACTCTGATATAACCAATTAATGTAAGAAGGACTCTTATTAAAATAGTATTTACTTTTGTTCTATTTATTCGAGTGTTATTTTTCTTCCTGTGCGTCATCGCCTTGCTTGGACCAGCCCAACATAAAGATACCTGCGACGATACGATCTTGGCTGCCTTATGATCAAACATAAATCACAACGTGGGATAACATTAACTCTGGATTGAAGCGGTCAATTCAGCGACAAGCCGCGATGTTGGAAGTCTTCGACATCTGAACGCTTGAACAGTACATAAGTATGATCTTCATTTATTTCAACTTATATTTTGTGATTAAATCACCCACATTCTTTCGTTGCTAATTTTTAAGAAAAGTGGATAAATCAAAATCGATTGGTATGTCTTCTGCTTGGCTTGTTTCATTATTTCGTGCGAGGCAGTTTACTCACTAGAATCTATCTTATATATCTAGGTGTCTACCATTCTTCCATTCTAAGAATATTGCTGCCACATATGGTATGGTATTTCTGCTATATATTTTAGAGATACTTGATAAAACCCGAAGAAAAATCTGCAATGTCATCGGTCCTGATCAGGCTTCAATAACTCCTCCATCGATGTAATATGGCTTCCCCATACCTTTTCTATAAATAATTTGTGTAAATCTTCTGATGAAGTCTACTCTATGGTGCCTAGACTCTATGAATTTAAGAGCATTACTAAAGTGACAGAAATTTTTCATCATTTTACAGTCAAAATAGCGAAATGCAGCCGTAAGTTATATGCAAAGAGCTTTTTTTCTCGCATTTCTCGATTGTGGAATTCTCGTTCGGCTTCATGTTTTCCAGTGAAGTTTGACCTCCAAAGAATCAAATGCAATCGTTATCTTGTTTTCTTAAATTCTGTTCTTTTATTGTTCCCGCTCCTTAATAAAGTTTTCTCTGTCTTATATTCTTTGAAGATCAATAGCCACTGCGTGTTACTGTCGCTCTTATCTTTCTTGAGGAGAAATTAGTAAAAAAAATGTATATTAATTTAAACGGAACATATAAAGATTATACTTTTATATATAGTCGGTTTTCTCGAAAGTGCGTTAACGAGATAAACTTTGAACGTTGACTGAAATTGCAGCTTTGGTAAGAAAGAAAAAATAATGATCTGTTACGTGACACATGTCCTCTTTTCGACAGCGAATGATGAAGAAGAGACTCGAAGATACAGAGATGTGGTTCTACAGAAGGATGCTAAGGATATCTTAGACCGAGCGTATGAGAAACGATGAGATCATATAGAAGTTGTAAACAAGGAGGAGGCTTATACTTAATATCAGAAAGAGGTACTGAAATTTCTGAGACACATAATGAAGAAAACGGGCACGGTGAATCTGATACTCACGGGTCGAATAGAGGGAAAGAGAAACAATAGAAAACAATACGTGACATAGCTGGCGGACTCAAGCAAGTGGATCACAGAACGTAGTCTGGGGGCGGAAGCAGAGTGAAGGAACTTGTTGAGAGATGCAAGGGCTAGAAGTGGGTGGATAGCCATGATTGCCTACGCACATAATGGCCATGGCACATTAAAAGAAAATCTACTTTGTGCCACATTTTGTGCGTTTCAACGCATGGATAAAAGTAGCCATTACATTAAAAGAAAATGTCTTTAACCCTAGAAAACTAACCATCAATTAAAGTTACACCATTACTAACCATTGGTATATCATACCCGATTTTGAAAATATATAAAAAAAAAGAAAATTAAATATAAATCTTTATTTGAAATATTTTACATGCAGGCACTTCAAACTTTGTACTGTGTTAACATTAATGGTAACTGAAAACATATTTGGTTAAGAAAATCAGGTACTGAAAATTGTAATTAAAAATAAGAAAAATTTATGCTGGGTACTATGGGGTACCCATGGTTGATGTTCTAGGGTTAAGAAACTTATATAAATTCGAGGAGAAAATATAACAGTTACTAGCAGTAAGATGTGTATTTTACTGAAAATTATTTTAAGCAAATTTTCTCATAAATTTCAATTGAGTGTAAAAGTAACTTTTCGGTCAATCGATACGGAATTTTATCGTCAAAGTATTGGCTAATTTTCCCAATTACCATTAAAATTAAGTTTTTTTCTTTCGAACGTTTCGTATCATTCCAGTTCTGTCATTCCATACAAGCATTTTCTATTTATCTATGTGTTGATTCTTTTATCTTTGAATTTCGGCAAAATCACGTTGAAAAGTGCACTCAGCGCAGGTCGAAAATAACAAATATGTCGGCTGCGAGATTTCAGTCAGTATCGCTATACATGCGAAACTATCTACCACTTAGCTTACAGCGATATCACGTTGAAACAAGTATTCACGTACGACCACTGAAGTTAAGCAAATTCGAACTTGGATGAGTGACCGCTTGTGAACACGTGCTGTAAACTTGGGTGCGCTAGTGTAATAGATAATGCCTCGGGATTTTTAAATCGTTTAGCCGAAATTCAATGACAGTTGGGTTCGCTATATTTACTTACTGGCAAATACCTTTGGGAAAGGTATGAATCCACCACATCTCCTCCAAATATGGGTTAATTAGTAAGGCTTATATCACTAAATCATTGTTATTTTTTTAAAATCTAAAAATATTTCCTGGCTTCAAATATCCTGCAGATGTTTGATAATCTCTAGAAAACAAATTAATCTATCAATAAATCTGTTTTTCTCTATTCTATTTGTCGTTGACATTTTGTCTTCTCTGAATTAATTCTTAATTAGGTTCTTGAATTCTGTATTTTCAATTCAAGAAATTTTCTTTTCCCTTTTTTTTTAAAATTATTTTATGACTAATATGACATTTTGTCAATCAGAATATCTAAATCTGTTGCTGTTCTTTAGGTTTTGGCTAACCAATTCTTACTCCTTTATGCACAACTTGAACAGGCTGTACCATTGAAATATATCCATTTCTCATTGCATGTTAGCATAAGCAATTTTCATAGGCTTAATGCTTCACAAGTTCTTTTTTCAGGTTTCATAAAAAACATGATGGTATTCCGTTACTCAAGCTTTCTTTCACTCATCTTCCGCCAACGGTATATCACGAATCGATACATCTTCTTTCACTCATACTCAGCCAATGGTATATCAAAAATCCGTACATCTTCTTTCACTCATCTACCGCCATCGGTATATCACGAATCCGTACATCTTTCACTCATCTTCCGCCAAATGTATATCACGCATCCGTACATCTTCATTCACTCATCCTCCGCCAACAGTATATCCCGAAACCATACATCTTCCATTCATCCTCCTCCAACGGTATATCACGAATCCGTACATCTTCTTTCATTCATCCTCCTCCAACGGTATATCACGAATTCGTACATCTTCTTTCACTCATCCTCCGACAATGGTATATCATGAATCCGTATTTCTTCTTTCACTCAACCGGCGCCAATGGTATATCACGAATCCGTATATTTTCTTTCTCTCATCCTTCTCCAACGTTATATCACGAATCTGTACATCTTCCTCTATTCTTCGGCATGAATGACTCATCTAGTATGGTTCTCAAAAGAGAAGCTGTTTGAATCTCTTAGGATGCAAACGGGTATAAATATTTCCCTGACATTTTTAATAGAAAAACACATGGAATTTATTAAAGAAAGTAAATTGTCACACATCGTGATTGTTTTTTTTCTACATCAATTGTGTAAATTCCATTCTCTGTTCTGAATGTTTTGTCGTTGATACATACAATAAGACTCAAGGACTTATGTGCCATGCGTGATACACGCTCAGGCGATCTTGTATCTACTGATACATGACTGACGAGGCAGATTTTTCCCGGATAGTTTGCCATTTCTTTCTGAGGTAGAACAGTTGACGGACTGCGTTCTATAGCCTTGGAGCTGGGTGAAGAAGAGGATACATACCTTTCCCAAGGGCATTTGCACGTAAATGGATGTAATGGATTAACTGGAATTCGAACTCGGCTCAACCGATTCGAATTCCAGTCAAATCCATTACATTCACTTATGTGCTATGATTACTATGATCTAATTACTATCCATATATTATTGTTAAAATATGGAATATCGCCACGACGATCGAAGAATTATTGACTAAAATCGTGTGCTATTTGCCTTCCAATTATAATAGACAAGTTGTTTACTTGCGTTCTGCAGTAATAGTTTCTCTGTTTTTCTATGAGCTTCGCTAATACCTGACATATGTGAAGTCGAATTCGGTCCTACAATTAGTTGGTCAAAATATTGTAGAGAAATTAATAATTATATATGAAAATAAAATAAAATATTTAAGTAAGAACCAAAGAAAAGATCAGATAAAGTAAAAGAAAACTCTTCATTTTATTTAGTGGGAATTGTTGGAATTTGAAAAACAAAATCCAGTGTAACGCGGATATAAGAGACCCGGATATAAGAGAAACTCGTATATAAGAGAGATTTTCTCTGGTCCCAAATTAGAGCCTGTGTTAATTTATATAAAATAGACCAAACCCGGGTATAAGAGAAACCTGATATAAGAGACTTCTTCTCCGGTCCCGACAATTCTCTTATATCCCGGTTACACTGCATGTTTAAACATTTTTGTTGTCTACAAGCGATCTAATAGGCCCTATTATCCTGGTATTTTCACTTTTTCTGTTTTCTCCATTATCATTTTGTCTGATTTATCTCTTTGTTGCGTTACATGCTAATCACTGATGACCTTCATTCGAAACGCATTTAATATCACCGGATAACGTCTATATTATATCTACGATACAACGTGTGATAGCCTCTCCTTATCAGTCGCCAAGCAGTTTGTGCCAGCGGACAGGGTATAGTTTTTCGTTCTAGATGTATCAGTCTGTATGATTTTTATTCATCTACAAGTCCGATTTTCCCGCGTTGTTCAATGACAGCATTTGCTTCTGTTAGTGAATCGTTTTCCTTATCTGCAAGGCAACACTTTTCGATCTTTTTTTTTTCTTCACCTTAATAGTTTATCTTTTAAATTGGAAAAAAAAAAGAAGATAAATCGCTTAAAATGTTTAAATACTTTATAATCTTCGTAGCCTATAATGAAATCAACGATAACTACATGCCAGAAGCTGATATTAATCTCAATGAAGGACAATCTCTCACCTGATTCATTATAAAAAGGGGGATTTTTCAAATGAACTTTCTATCATAAACGCTTTTCATCAAACACATAACGCTGCTTATATGCATGATGCTAAGTATTAGGCTGGTGCAAAAATAGTATCGTTTTCTCACATTGTAACATATGTTAGAAAACGATAATATTTTTGCACCAACCTAATATTACTGAAGGTTATATGTTTACAAAGTCGAAAGGTTTACATCCTAACTTATATGGATTGTTTATCTTTGACAGTAGTAACTTGAGTGGCTCTTTGAGAATAAAATTCGGAATTACGCAATATACAACAGAAAATAATGAACGTCTCATGGGTTACTTAACTAGAACAGCAATAGGAATGCTGTATAAATACTATTTTAACATGTATTCAGGGATTGAAACAAAGGTGATACAATAAATGATAATAAAAAAAAAAAAATCTTCCGTAGTTGGATTACAATTTTAAAATATCATCGGAATATATTAAGCTGTGTCATAAATAATTTCCGCACAAGAAAGCAATTATAATGACACATTGAGAAACAACTATAACGACACATCCATTATCTAAACTAGCCATTCCTTAAATATATAACAAATGTAAATAAATATGTTACATACGGAAGAATTTAACACAAAAATGCAATGGATTATTATCTCCAGAACCGACACAAAAGCCTGCGTTATATAGAAGCAAGTTAATGTTTTGGACGTGGTGCGATTGGTCTGTTATTATACCATTAGTTTTCATAACCGTAATGGAAACTATATGCATATTTATAGGTCCAGCAGTCGGAAATTGTCCATAAAATTTCGTCGAAAATTATACTGCTGTCGTGACTAAGAATAATTTGTGTTCCTCCGTCACAATGCAAGTCACCATACCCCAAGAAAAAATAGCACAGGAAAAATTATGAAACTCCCTTCGTCTATTCTACCCCATCCGCCATGTCCACCTCACCTTGCACCAATCAGATATTAGATTTTTCGACCATACAAAAAGATTTGATGGAGAAAACCCTAACCCTAATATAGACAATATTCCAGATTTCGTCGAAAAGTCTTTCACAACAAAGACTGCTGAATTTAACTCAAGAGATATTGAAGAGCTGTCAAATAACTGGGCAGTAATCATGGCAAAAAATGGCGAATATATGAATCAATAAAATGTAATTGTATTTTACTTTTTGATGAATGAAGTTCAAAAACAGTTTTGGAAATTATCCATGAGTAAAAAAAAAAAAAATACTGCCTAGTTTAATTTCTATGACTTTTGGACACACCAGTGCATAAATCACACCTCACTAAAGCTTGATTCAAGTAAATGGGAAAAAGGTTAGGTTGCGAGAAAAGTCATCTTGGAATTATCAACGATAAATACATGTCAAAAGCTGATATCAATCTCAGTGTAGGACAATCTCTCACCTGACTCATTATAAAAAAAAAAGGTGGGAATTTTCCAAGTAGACTTTCTATCATAAACGCTTTTCATCAAATACTCAGGAATGAATGATGAGGTTTACAAACCGCAGTAACAATTACCCAAACATTGCAAGAGCAATGACAGAAATACAATTCTAGAATTAGAGAAAGTCAATAGGGTCAACCCATAATGTAAAGAAAAACAATATCATATTTTACCACAGAAATAAAAATTTACTTAGAAAGGAATCTGAATTCTGATCAACTACCACCTAGAACAAACTTACGTGAATATTTATTTTGACAAGTTTCTGTAAAATTAATAATTATAATCTTTTTGGGAATCAGTTATTTAATAAGCAAATGCAACAATCAGAAGGAATTCGTACATTGACATGTTAGCTAGCAACTGTTTGGTGGCAAAGTTTTACGACGATGAACAAACTAAAAACTATCCTTTACTTTCAGATAGATCATCTAATCTAATCCAGTTGTTCTTCTCCTAAACCTGTTGTGACACCGAACCCAGTCTCTCCTGTTATTTAACCATAGCTGAGGAGAGAGTGCTGAGATCGAGCCATACTTTTAATTCTAATTCCCACTTAAGTGAAGGTCACGAACTGAATTCGAACTCTGAATCCTCAATCTGAGCCTCTATTCATTACTCTAATACGTAAATACGGTTAAAATATACATTATTTACTTTTCGTAATATTCATGGAATTTCTACGCGGTTTACATGTTTTTTGTCCAAAATCATCTACAATTATTGTTTCTTATTTTGTTTCACTTTCATTTTCAAGTTAATGGAAAATGTTCAAAAACTTGATTATTAAATTATTAATTAATTATATATTTAAATTATCAATTGAAAATTCAAATATATTTATATATATATATATATATATATATATATATATTTGAATTATCAATTATATATATATATATATATATATATATATATATATATATATATATATATATATATATATATATATATATATATATACCTTCAATGAATTCGATTTGACACATGTCTTATTATTACTTAATTATAAGTATGGTGAGGGGGGACACGATAATGCAAATGTTTATTAATTGTGGTTAAAAAAACAATAACCACAATTATTCTGCTGATAATTGGCCAAGAAATAACTCCAATATTATGGTTATTTTTAATGTACTTTGAAATTAATAGAATGCAATAGTTTATCATATTACAAGGACTTAAACATATTTACAAAAATGTATCTCTCTATATTTCCGTGATGAGTTATTATGTACACTATTTACATTAATTGGACTATTGTCCTCATCTTGTATATTTATCACAAAGTTTCGGCCGTTCTACGCTCCGGCCTTCTTCAGGTGGTTGGAATGTCGAACTGAAACCTTTATTTCGATCGCTGGGGTAGACGGTTCTAGTTCCACGTGCCATGTCTAATGGATGTCAGTTATCAGTTATCTCCTGTTAATTCCTCTCTCCAAGTTCTCCACCTCGTTTAAGGGGTTAGTTAGATCCAGTGACAGGATCCAAAGAGTGTGAGTTCAATACCTGGTTAAGGCGGTGGAGAACTTGGGGAGAACTGATAACTGATATCCATTAGACATGATATCCATTAGACATGATATCCATTAGACATGGCACAGCGAGCGAAATAATTGGTTCAGTTCGACATTTCAGTCAACTGAAGAAGACTGGAGCGTACACCGACCGAAACTTTGTGATAAATATAGCAACAAAGATGAGGAAAATTGTCGTAATAATGTAAATTTGCCAAAAAATTGACTTAAAAAGGTATCGACGAAAAACTATTTTTACTTATTGTATTGTATTTAGTTTTTGTGATTACTGAAAATAATTTTTTGAAAATATGTACTTATTATTATTGTTAATTAAATAACTGTAATACAATTAGTAATGTGTAGTTCCAATTTTCATAGTCGTTTTGCCTGGCCTGAAAATGCTGCACAGATATATGTCCGCTTACAAAACAATTCCATAATAATGTAATCTTTAATATCTCAAGTGATGTGATACGAACTGAAATAGTTTGTCGTCTCAGTTCATTGCACAAATCTATTTCGTTCTTTACAGTTAGTATATATATATTTTTGGAAGCTAAACAAAAAGAAAATTATAACTGATAATTAATATATGCATTTTTAAAAAAAAAAAAAAAAGGACTTTTCGATATTATTCTTAGCAAATCATTATCATTGATAATAAAAGAAAAACATTGACAATTTGTACGCACGTCCAATTTATCGAAACATTCTGAACTAAGATAACTTTAAGTCTTTTAAGAATAGCATCCTCTTATAGAAATCACTGAAAAACAAACAGCAATTACAAAAGAATATTTTTATATTTGCTTTTCAGCAGAGCTTTCGTAATTTGCCATCAAAATATAACGAATATAATGCTGAAATATAGAAAAGATTTGAAAAACTAAAAAGCTTACTTCATTTGTTGATCTAAAATAATTTTAGCTATTACTCTATGTAAATTCTAACACGTATTACTTGTTGAACAATGAAATCGTTTAAATTTACCTTCAAGACAGTTAGTCCTGTATATATATATTATTAAGTTGGTGCAAAAATAATGTCGTTTTCTCACATAGTAACATATGTGAGAAAACGACATAATTTTTGCATCAACCTAATAATTAAATTCCAGATACGCGTAATTGTGACATTTTTAAAGGTTTGAACAAAAAAAATGTTTACGTTTCTGATATGTTTGAATTTCTATTTACTGTTAGAGTCTAGAGATAAGTATCTCCATTTTGTGGAGATGACTAACGAGGGATTCTCAAAATTTGGAATGTTTTTCTCTTGGGAATAAAAAAAACGAACATTTTGTTTTTAATCTTTTTAGAAGGCTGTAATTTAAAAACATGGACAGTACTTTCTGTCATGGAATACGAACATTGCCTCAATTTCCTTTCTCTGATTCAATGTCTGTATTTTTCGGAATGTTTTGTATTATTTACTCTTTCACAAGACTCTGCTTGTTTCATAGCTTCATAAAATCGATGATAAAGGGTAAAAATACAAACGTTTATCAGGGTTTCTGAAAAAAAACCCTTTAATAAATGATATTAGGTTGGTGCAAAAATAATGACGTAATAATGTCGTTTTTTGACGTTAGAATATACGTCAAAAAACGACATTATTACGTCATTATTTTTGCACCAAGCTAATGCAAAGAAATATTCGATGTTGTTGTTACCTGGTTTAATAAGGATAGGTAGTTACGAATGAAGTAAACAAGATGCACAAACTTTAGCAAGTATTAGGTTGGTGCAAAATTAATGTCGTCTTCTCACATAGTAATATATGTGAGAAAACGACATTATTTTCGCACCAAGCTAATATTTACGAGGATCTGATGTCAGATCGCAAAAGGGAAAACGAAAAGTTTCCATTGAAAATAGATCAATCATTCCAGTGAAATTTGAAGACAATATGTACATACGAATTTCAAGAAGCAAAATAATAAAAATATATTGGTTTGTTAGATGATGATTTCAACAGCGTTCATTCAATACGATTCAGGCAAATGATTATATTCTTGCATTGATATGGTGCATAATACAAAATCATAGATGTAAACAAACATATTGAGATAGATAGATAGATAAATAGATAGATAGATAGATAGATAGATAGAAAGAGAAAAGAAAGAAAGTAAAAAGAAAGAAATTACGAAATGAAGAGTTTTATGCGAATATATTTCGTTCGTTAAAAAGATTAATCAAGACAAAATGCCTTGATAAACTTGACAAAGAAACGAAACTCGTTAACATAAAAGTTTTTTTCATTGTAATTATTGTTTTTTATCAATATCGTTTTTACTGTATATATTTCTCTCTGTGTCTCCCTCTCTCTCTGTCTGTCTCTCTCCCTCTCTGTCTCTCTCCCTCTGTTTCTCTCTCTCTCTTCCTCTTTGTCTCTCTCCCTCTCTCTGACTCTCTCTGTCTCTCCCTCTCTCTGACTCTCTCTGTCTCTCCCTCTCTCTCTGTGTATCTCCCCTCTTTCTCCCTCTCTCTTTGTCTCTCTCCCTCTCTCTGACTCTCTCCCCTCTCTCTCCCGCTCCCTCCCCCATCTCTCTCTTATATGTATTAAAGAAAAACAGAAACCGTTGAGGAAATCAACGGACAACTTGCCAAAACCAAAAACTCTTATCTAAATACCATCTCGAATAAAATCGACAATACTGAAAAAAGAAATCAAAAAGGCCTAAGGAAAATTTTTGAAGGGAGCGAAAACGTAATATATGTATATATATAGAGAGAGTAATTCATGAAGTCTAGAAGAATCCTCAACGGGGCGCTGAATCAATGGATGGCTGTTTTGTCCTATTTCAGACTCATCAGCATTGTGCATCCACTACAGAGAATCGAACGCAGATCGTTTCGATACAACTCAAGTGTCATACCAACTGCACCAAGGGACTCGGTGCCGCAGAAGAAACTGTCTATAGCGCCGCTACTCTCTATGTTCCGAAGAGATACTCCACCAAGTATTCAAAACTCCGCATCATGTGCCCCAAGAGTCACGTCTCCTTTTCTCCCTTAGCCTCTTCTCACGAGTATTAGGATATACAATTCATATGTGTGTTTGCGTATTCATATAAATCGATAGAAAGATATTAACAGATGAGGTAGGTAAGCTGAGAGATTTAAACAAATGGATAGCTAAATATCCATATATACATCTAACTGCGAAATTTATAATCTCCGGTGTAAATTTAACGTGATGGATTCCTAGATTGTACACAACGACACATTTTCTAATGGTAAGCTTGTTTGCTCAACACAATTTGCGGTACGAGGAAGATGAATGTATGGGCATTATTATTATTATTATTATTATTATTATTATTATTATTATTATTATTATTATTATTATTTTATTTCCTTTGATTTCTGATGTTTACTCATTTTTTTCGGGGTCCTGGCCAGGGACCTAAGGTTAGAAATGGCATCATGATATTTTCCACTGGAAAGAGAGAAAAAAAACACATGTTTTACATAAACAAAGCTCTTCGTAAGGTTTGAACTGTACTCGTGAGAATTTTTTTTTTAATTTCTTTAAGGCATGGTCTTCCAGCAATCCCTTCGCTTGAATCTGGAATCATTTCCAACCAATTCGAAGGCTCCAACTGCAACGGCGATTGTTGATTTTCACATATGCACATTTTTGTTATTTTGATTTCAAGGTCCTTGTATTTTGACAGATTTTTGAAGATCTTCAAAGATACATTGCAGTCTTCAGGGGCTGCCATATCAATAAGGAGGCACTTTTTTTTGTGCGATCTCTAATAACTGTGTCTGGGTGGTTAGCTTTGATTGTTCTGTCTGTGTGTAGTGTGTAGTCCCATAAAATTGCAACAGGTACTATCTCCGTAACCGAGTCTGGGTGGTGTTCATACCACTTTCTTTCAGTTTCCTTCGCGTAGAAATTACATATTTTCCAGTGCATATATTGGCCCACTCTGCCATGGCTGGTTTTATATTCAGTTGGTTCCAATACTGTGCAACTTGATACAAGATGATCGATTGTTTCTGGGTTATTATTATTATTATTATTATTATATAAATATATAAGAACTAGGGGCGTTTCGACTACGTAGAAATAGCATGTTATCTCCTAGCAGCAGAATTTCAGACCCGTAATGGGAATAGCAACACAGTAGCAATAAGTTTATTTAATCTGTTGGAATATGGTAGAAAATAAGTTTTACTCAAAAAAAAGCCTGCTGATGATTCTGAATTATATCAACGATGGAATTTGAAGATTGAGTAGCTCCAGAACAGATATAATAGAACTAATCATATATTAATTTTATTATTGTAATGATAAAGCAAGACAGAAAGAAATTAGCCGAACATTTTCCAGCATCGATTGAGGTGTTTATTCACCAATGTTTAATTTTCCTTCTTTAAAATGCACCCTTATTGAACTAAAAAAAAAAACCGACTGTGGATCAGTCATTGAGAAGGGGTGAGCGAAAATAGCGTGAAAAGTTCGAAACAAACAGAAAAATAAACAAACTTCAAGCGTGGGGATGTCTTTTATCTCAGATAAACCGCTGAGAATGTTCACGACTTCAAAAAGACTCTGGATAAAAGGCAATTTCAAGCAAGATTGAAAGAAATCGATTAAAAGAAAACTGAAATCTTCTTTTAAAAATCTACGAAATATTTCCTTTTGTTTCTTTTTAATAATTAAAAAAAAAAATTATGCTAGAAAAAATAGAGTTCTCGATTTATTGCTAATACTTCAGACTGCGATTGAAAATAAAATTTGGTTGTATTGTTTTCATTGTTCTTATTTGTTAATGTGCAAATATTTTATATAATATTAAATTAATTCCATTGCTCTATTTTATGTAAGTAAAATATGTATTTATATGTCGATTAAACGTGAGGTGAATTCCATCCTCAGTTGATTATATACACCTATGCACAACCTTGAGAAACTTATGAACTTTCCTCCCACCAACTATGGGTTAATTAGTAGAAACTTATCAATACTAATCTTTATTATGTAAAAATATTCTTTCAAACTAAAAATATTTTCTCACTTTAAATAACTTGCAACAGGTTGATAAGCTTTAAAAAACAAATCAATTAACTGGAAGTATACGTTTGGTGATAATTCAATGGTTGAATTTCGTTTGAACACTAGTATCAGCCCGAAAAAAAGAGATAACTCATCAGGTTGCAAGAGAATCCAATTTGTGAGGTGACAAGCGCGGGTGATGTGCTATGTTTGATATAACAGTGCAAACAGAGGTACCCTAATTGTTTTTTTCTGCTCCCATATCCAAGGCTAAAAGAACGCAGAAAGTCTTTACATCTGGTTGTGATTTGAGCCTTTGTCACCTGACTTACAATTCAGATAAGAAAGCTATGCTTCTGAATCATTATAGTTGTCGGCCAAATAAACTGCCCAATAAGTGAATCAAAAATTGGAGTAACAAAAATGAAACAAGTGAAAAATTTTAAATATCCAGGAAATGTTCGAACAGCGTACGGAAAATTTGACAGCGAAACCCGAAAGCGCATTGGGAAACAGAAAGATTCCTTCCAGAAGGTAAGCAAAGTATTACGAAACAAGAATATTTCCTTTGAAACAAATAAAATGATACTGAAGTGTTACGTAATATCAGTCCTCATATATAGCAGTGAATGCTGGAAAATTCATTATAGTTGATGAGACCTGACGGAACAATACGTGGCACCCAGTGAAGATCGAACTCAGTTGTAACTGACCTAGCGAAACCTCCGTGAGTGGGCAGTAATGTGAAGCCATATAGTTCTACAGAAGGAAGCGGAAAGTACTATGAACGGAACACGTGAGAATTACAATATTTTACAGAAAATAGAAAGACAAAATGATAATTATAGTTGAATCAGAAAGAATGAATCTAAATATATAGAATGCATATTGAGGAAAGAAGGCTTAGTAAATGTGATATTCACATGATGTATTGAAAGCTAGAGGGACAGAAGAAAGGAGCCCATAAACTACCTAATGAGCAGGTGCAAGTGTAGATATAGAAAAAAGACAACATTTATTAAGAGCTACAAAAGAAAGGAAATTGTGGAGAGCCATGATCACTCTTCTACTGAAGGAAAAAGCCACATAGGAGAAGACGCACTCTACACAGTGGACGGTAATACATTAAATCAGCTATTTACATGCGGCCCTATAATATAAATAATATAATATAAATAAGTAATATAAATATATTCACGTATAAACATGCCTCCACATTACTGACCACTCACGGACGTTTCGCTAGGTCAGTTACAACTGAGTTCGATCTTCACTGGGTGCCACATATACATTCGGCCTTGCGCTACGCTCAGGAAATCACTATATTTATCCACTTAGCTGGTCTATTTTTTATATTTTCAGTCTATTTAAAAAAAAAATTATCTCTCGCCTTTACGCTTTCCTGCGTCTAAATGTTATTTTTTTTGCTAGTTATTAGGTTGGTGCAAAAATAATGTCGGTTTTTGACGTTAAAAATACGTCAAAAACCGACATTATTTTTGCACCAACTTAATACACAATAAATTAATTATTTGCATCCCTTAGATTATTTGAACTGTTATCCTTATCGTTATTGTCGTATCCACGAGGTTTCGGCCGTTATACACTTCGTCCTTCTTCAGGTGACATGCGTTGAAATTTTCAACGTTGTAAATATGAAATAAAGATGAGGACAATATCCTAATAATGTAAATATTGTAGATAATTAAAATACCTCTTCTCAGAAATATAGACAATTAAATTAATTACTTTTTTTTGATTTGTCATCAACATGATTTAATTACTGTTTAAATTTGTGAAAGTATTACATTCTTTGACAATTTCCGATTCATTTCTTTTAGTAAAAAAAGAACAAGAAATTTTTAGAACTAGTCAAGTGTCTACACTTACCGGTGTTCGGCCCCTCCTAGAAGTCGTTCCGAAAAAACTTTTGTTAGATCACTTTACCATATTTTACTCGTCCCGGGTATGACGATAAACTACATCAGGGAAGTTTTGAGGAGCTATGAAACACCGGTTAATTGTAGTTGTTCCCAAGTTTACCCTGACTCGAAGTAGTAGCACCTTTTAACGTCCCAGCTATGGGAAGATAGTGACTCCCCTCTATCGCAAACTGGGGTCAAAACACAATGAAAGTATAAAAATAGAGTTTTATAGTAAAATATTAGCATTACATTTTTTGAAAAAGAATATAATCAGCAATAGATATTTTGAAGAAAAATTATCAGCAATACATTTTTTTTAAATATTGTCAGCTGTACATTAAAAAAAAATTACAAGCAATGCATTAAAAAAAAAAACATATTACAAACAATACATTTAACACACGACAAAAAATTCTCTTTACAAAAATACGTCAATAAAACCTGATCTACAAATTGATTTCTTACAAAGAATACATATTCTATTCATACTTACGTGTCCTAAAAATTTGGTCGGCCTTAATTAACTCATCGAAGTTGATATGTCGGAAAACAAAATAAACCTAAACCATATCTTACGAAGTCAGGCAAATAAATATTTTAATTGCGATTATTACATACATTATAAAATTTTCTGTTATAGACGGCTGAAACTCTATTTAGATTTCAATGTTTTCAAAACCTTAAAAGAAGACAGAAAACTATAGAACTGTAAACAATGAAATATATGGACCAACTAAATACTTTTCGGCACCACCTTTTATATTTCAAACGGTAATTAGTATTTATATTAACGGTTCTGTCAGTTAACTTTAAAGTAAGAATGACTATTTATTTGCCTGATCAAAGGTGTCATCTATCATCCATGGCGCCTTACAATTAAATTAAATAGAATAAAAAAGAGAGTTTATTTAATTCATGCACTTCAGAAAAACTGATGGCGTCAGTTGCCTGTGAAACTATAGCTTTGTAATTTTTAAACCTTTGCAAATGTTATTTTAGTTTTAGATTTTAGTTTTCAAATGCTACAGATGGTATAACTTTTAATGATATATTTAATTGTTTAAGGCTTTATAGTTTTCTGACGTATGGTTTGAATACATTGGAATTTATGGGGGATATATTCGTTTCTATTAAATACAGTTTATGTCTTCTATTTTAACCCATACTTTCTGAAATAATGAGCAAAACAAAAATCGGTAACAGATAATTTTAAAATGTTAATAAATAGTCGTATTTAAAATGTTTATTCAAATAAGATGAACATAATAATGTCAAATGAAGTCACTATATAATTATTTCAGAAGGAATTAACCCCAGTAAGAATTATTCGATAAATTTTTACACATACACGTGTTGGTTTTGAAATGATATTTTTTTTCTAATTGTATCTCTATCTATAAAAGGCAGGATGTGTGTGTGTATGTAACGAATGCACGGCTGCAATTTTCGACGGATGTGCACCAAAATTTGCATGCACATGCTCCAAGTTAACGAAAAGCCGAAGACCGACGTTGCATTTCCCAAGTCAGATCGATAGTGGAAATAATCGATTTTTTCATGCTTCTACGGCAGTTTTCATGTAGTTTGCGGCCATTTTGTACTGGCCAGAGTGGGAGCCTATAGCTGGCTGCCACGAATAGGCAGGGAGATTATATTGGCCAGCGTGGTAGCCAACAACTGACTGACATGAATGTTAACTAGCATGCTAGCACGCAAGAAATCGATAACTGTACTCGTCACAAGTGGGAAAAATTTAAATCTGCATGGCACTTTACTCCAATTGGCTCATTCGATTGCTTAAACTCAACGTTGATTCTGATTCCGCAGAACTGGGTCGGGTGTGAAAAAGTATTTATTGTTAACATTCTTTTTTCATTCGGTTTTTCCAGTTACGAATCCTTTTTGAAAGCTGATCGTTTTGTGTTCATTTTGTTTAGTTCTTTTTTCGTAACGGATTTAATGTTTAATATAGAGATTAGAAAAAATTCGCAATGTGAGATAGGCAATAAGTAAGGCATGTAGCAATATCAGCAAGGCAAAGGGCACTCCTTTAAAGGCAAGGAAGGGCAAAAATATTTTAAGAGAAGTCAAGTGATAGCGATTGCTGTATGAGTCGTACTATTTTTGAATCAAGCACAGGCAACGCCGGGCCATGCTGCTACTACATATTATTCTAATTCAACAACAGTATATTGAGAAACTAATGCAAGGTATTAGGTTGTAATCTTTCTTGTATTCATAACTTCCTTTTTATGTGCTAATTAGAATGACATTATTTTTTTTTTAAAATATTAACAGATTTCTCTTGGCATTTATAAAAGAAAAGCTTTTTGCAAATAATTTTTTATTTAAAGAAAGATTTTCATAAATTCATAAAAATACAAATCAAAATTAATTATTTTTCTAAAACTATTATTCCACTTAGTAAGAACTGTGCTGGAACGTCCAACATTTCTAACTATAGACTTATTAGCTTTCTTGCCCTATTTTGTAAATTCATAAGGGCCCTACTCAATGCTGAATTGGTTAAGCATCTCATATCGCAGAGTTTTTCTTCAGACAATAAATATCGCTTTCGTTTCTCCAGGACAACTGCTGAGGTGCAGAGTATAATTTTGGAAAGAGTGTTTCAAGCCGTAGATGACAATTGTGAATCCCGGGCTGTAGCTTGTGATATCACGAAGGCTGACGACAGTGTTTGCAATAAAGGTATTCTCCATAAGCTGAAAAGTTAGTGTCTCCAGACAATTTTTGAACGTATTCAATCTTTGCTATCAAATCGTGAAATGAAGTTAATCTTGACCGACCCTCATCAATTTTTTTCTTACTAACGTGGCTACCAACCTGTTATCTACGCTGATACAAAAATAATAAGCAATATTATTGGCCCTTATCTGGCGTCTCGATTTCAATCAATTTCCCATCTCCGCGAGGTTGCCTCCCTATTGCCTTTTCTATAAATACTTGCATCGTAATTTTTCGGATAAGCTTGTCGCTATGGTAGCTAGTCTCTACGAATTTAGTAAGACTGGCGACGAGGTTTCACTAATTTACAGCTGAGTTGCCCTGATGTAACTGTAAATTCGTTGCTGACAGATTCTTTTTCTCGCTCTTCTCAATTGTAGAAATCCACTCCAGCTCTATACTTTCCAACCAACTTTAATATGCAAAAATGCAATGTTAATCGCTATCTGCTGTTCTTCTTATTAGTCTTATATATATATATATATATATATATATATATATATATATATATATGTGTGTGTGTGTGTGTGTGTACGCTCACACACGCACACGCACATACACATAGGAGAAGTCGACGGAGGCATATTTAAAAAGAGGCGTCAAGAGGGCCTTCCTTTTTGGAGAAGGTTTCCTATCGAGAGCCAAACTATCCACAATGCAAGTCTTCTCCGGCTGGGGGAATAAGTTCTTTTGGTGGGAAGAGTTGGAGAAGAGAGATATAGGAAACTGATCCCTAGAGAGTTAAGTGGGGAGGCTCTTTGCCTTAACTTTTTGAACAGATTTTTTGAGCAGGTCCTTGCTTTTTTTTGCTGGCGAAGCAGGGGCAGATTTTGTCTTGGTTTAGTCCATGTCATTCTCTTCGACCAGACTTTCTCTGCTTTGCTTTCTCCTCCATTTTCTCTTTCTTACTCGCCATTTTCAATGTGGTCGATCTCGGTGGGGTCATCTCCCCTATATACTGATCGAGGTTTGACAATTCCTGACTATTTGTTGCTGCTCCTCTAGTTGCTGCTGCTCCTCTAGTTGCTGCTGCTATCGCTGCACCTTGTTTCTGATGCAGCTTTTGTCGTTCCCTCAGCGGCTGATTGTGTCGCTGCCGTTGCTTGTTTTTCAGCGCTTTCTGACGCTGATGCCCCTGCTGCGTTTGGGCACGCTTTGGCTGAAGCTACTGTTGTTGCTGTGGGACATCTTTCTGTGGGGGAGAGAGGAGATGCAGCAACCACATAACCTTTTTAACCACTTCCTTCCACTCACTGGGGCCTTCGGAGACTTTGCAAGACTTGCCATTCCTCACAGACTCCTTTGATATACCTTATTGTGTCGTTGAATTCCGGCCTGGACACACTTTTGCCAAGTGCCCGACGACACCACACAAACAGCAATGGGGTATCCTGCCTTCCAGAAAGGAAGATCTTCTCTCTGCATGTTAGTGTGTGGTGGACGTCAAGAAAATACTTTATATCCGGGGTTATTTTTATCTGAAGCATTCCGACGACACACTGGCCTTCCTCAGTATACGAGCGACATCTTCGACCTTCCCCTTTAAGGGAAAGAATGCTCCCACATGGTCTTCTGTAATATCCAACGCTGATATTGTTCCTAACCTGGCACATCGCCTTCAGTTTCTTTCTAACCACTTTAATGTAATTTCACTGTACCTTTTCTATAAATACTTTCTGTATTCTAATAGATTTTATGTATTTAATTACAGTACTAGATTAGCGGCAAGGTCTCATCATTATCATCAGCTATCGATTTTTTGCATGCTAGCATGCTAGTTAACATTTATGCTAGTCGGATGTTGGTTCTCACACTGGCCAGTAGATTCTTCCTGCCTATTCATGGGAGCCAGCTGTAGGCTCTCACTCTGGCCAGTACAAAATGGCAGCAAACTACATGAAAACTGCCGTGGATCATGAAAAAATTGATCATATCCACTACTAATGGGGTTTGGGAAATGCAACGTCGGTCTTGGCCTTTCCGCTAACTTGGAGCATGTGCATGTAAATTTTAGTGCAAATCCGTCAACAGTTGCGGCCGTGCATTCGTTGCACACACACACACACATCCTGCCTTTTATAGATAGAGATGCAGTTTTTTTAATGTTTGAATACATAAATAATTGTTTAAGTTTCACCTACATTAATATTAATTTTTATCTTAGAATCTGATGGTCTACATTTTAATTTCTAAACGAATATATGCTTTATAACGTTTTCCATGAACTGGATTATCTTTATCAGATTTAACCTGTGAACTTTTCAGAGTTTTCCTAATTCAATATTTTGATGACTTTAAATTCTTAGTGATTGAGTAAACTCAGGTCGAGTTCTATAACAATAAAATATCCGTATAGTATCGTTAAATATTCGCTCATAACAACTTTAGCAAATTACTGCAATAACAATGATAAATATGAACGCTACTCGTCATTCTAAGATGTTGGTACAAATGAAACGACTTGAAATTGACAACTTTTCTTTCATTTCACTGAAACAGCCGATAAATACTTTTATCTTCCCTTGTTTGTTTGTTTGTTTGTTTCTTTCTTTCTTTCTTTCATTCATATGTCCTTTTTCTTCTACACAATCAAAACGGATAGTCCATTATTTATAATGTATTGGCAGGAGACGTTAAAGCTTTCTATCTTCTCTACTTTCTTTGTTTCAATTTAGCCAAATCCCACTCTTACAAACATTTCTCTTAATAATTAAAAATATAATTCCGCAGATGTTCTTTTATTTATCATTACTTAATCGTTCGATACTGTACATCTGAAAAATGCCGCTTTTATTGCGGTTGACACTACTTCACTGCTTTTTGGCTAGAGATCAAAGTGTAGTGTCTGTTCTTATCAGCTTAATGTGATTCTCTCCCCATTTCCATTTCCCGTCTTTCTCCATTCTTTTTTCATTCTTTCTTTTTTCTCTCTTCGATTCATATTCTCACAGAAAAAAATGTAGTGTCGTTTCCACGGGATGAAAACGGAATAGTCTATTATATATGAGGTATTGACAGGACAAAACTGTCGTGTGGATTCCATTAAAAAAAGTTTATTGTTGGACAGGAGAAAGCTCACATTCCTTCTCAATCGCATTATTTATGGATTGTTGTTGCCCTGAGATCAAGTGATTCCCGATATAAAAGAAAAGGACATTTAATGCGGATTATTTTGACTAGGAAAATACTTCTTTCGATTCATAAAACAAATGATTTAAACGAGAAACAATATTTATTTGTTTTATTTATTGTTTTTATAAGCCATTAATAAAAAAAATTATGTCAATTTCGCCATTTTTTAAGTATCGCCTCTTTGCGTGGCGTATCAATTTCTTAATCTATCGCATCTTCACGTGACAATTCCTTTCACACATTTATTCAGTTATATTTTTTTCCGATATAGATTAATATAATCGTATATATCATAGAGTTAAAGAACGAGCCGCAATGTTTTTCATTATATTGTTAATAGGAAAAAAGGTAAGTAAATTAAATTGTTTTCAACAAAAACCACATATCGTTTCTTTAAAACCTGTCGAAGTTATGAAAGTGAGAGTCAGGTTAAGTCCATAGATCACGTGCGAAATGCGACTGGAACATTTGCTGAAACACATTTTATATGTTGTCGAAGATTGTGTTGGTTAAGAATTGCTAATATTTGGCTTGTGTTGAAGTTACATGCAGAGAGAATCAAAGACATCATACGCATATTTAACACCACTTGAAAGAGTCTGTGAATATCTACATGTACGATGTAAATGTATGGCCGTCAAAGCCTCATAGATAATGTACAGCCTGTGATTAAAAAGAAACGTTACTTGCTCGCGGCCGGAAGACTAAGAAAACTTTTTTCTTTAATCGAATAAAGTGAGACAATAAGAATTGCCACTGGTAAAATCTTTTAGATTCAGACGAAATGTATGAACCATAGGTTAAAGAACAAAATCAATCCACTTATTGCAGTGTGCGTAGTAGTTATGTGAAGGGGGTAAAAGATAGGATAAATATGAATCATGGGATAACTTGCCATTTAAATTACACAAAAATAAAATAACACTGTGTTATATAGGAATAGACTATCACTGCCGACTCTTGAGTTTGAACATAGATCGCCAGTGAGTGAACACAGGCGCTCTCATTATTAAATTAAGTAGACTACGTGACCATAGAGGAAACACACATATGTAGGATGTAGCTGATAACTAACGATCGCTATTTCTAGTCTATCCTCTATTACTATACTGACCGCTATTCTCTAGTCGCTGTACTGTTTCTCTATCTGCATCACTATATGGGTTACTATTCGAGCGAGTATTATCGAGCGAGTATTATCGAGCAAGTACTATTAGTGCGAGTTTTACTCTAAGGTTTTTGACATCAGCATTGTTTAACGGCGTACGATAAGTTGCATCTGCTATTACAAAGTCTCTTCCGACTACTTCGGAATCTTCTGCAACTCTTCTGGAAGTTTTCCTTGTTTAAGTTGGTGAATGCTGCCATAATACTTGCCTTCAGTTCATTTTTGGTGTTACAAACAGTTTCGTTGGCTTACTGCTCAATTGCGTTCCACACATAATAATCAAGAATGTTGCAGTCTGGGAAATTAGTAGGCCAGATGTATGGGGTGCTGTGATCACAGAAATTATCTGAGAGCCATGACTTGATTCTCATGTATGCATGACATGGTACAGCGTCCTTTTGCCAGGCATAGGTTCTCCCAACTGCCACTTTCTTGATCCAGGGCAGTACTACCTGATCAAGGCACTTGATGTAGGCCTCAGTGTTAAGTCCAATGCCCTGTGGGAAGATAAATGAAAGTATAACAGCGTCGCCCTAGTGTTTACTCCAAATACCATGAGGATGATTAGATATATCATCCAACTCTTTCAGAATAATCTTCATTGTCGTAAGATTGACACCCAAACACACTGAAAGGTTCGTATTGGAGCTTCCGGTGTGAATCCCAAGCAGTAAAACAAACCGTTTCTAAATTTCCAGGGTAATGAATTGTGTCATGCTGCTCTTTTACAAAGACAGTGTGCAACTGACAGGTCTATACTGTGCAGTCGATAAAATCAAAAACAAAAGTCGCGCATGCGCGAAACTAAAATATAAAATGGCGATCTGTATATAATTTTATATTTGTACATTCCCCGTACTTAAAGTTTTATTCTAGTCTAGCCTATGTCAATTAATATTGGCAAAAGTTTGTATGGCTGTGTATTTTCTCTAAACATGGATTATTCTGCTCACGGGAATGTGAGTGATGTACGAAACACACATGCAAGCATACACGCGCACATAAGGAATATTGGATAATGACTCGGATTGAAGAATCGAATTCCATTTGAATCCCTTGCATTCACTTACGTCCTAATACCCTTCTTTACTCCCAGCTATGCGTAAATAGCAAGGCAGACTGGGTTCTATAGCCTTGGATGGAAATTGGGATAGAAGAAGAATAACTCTGAATTCAAAACTGCGGAGGTTTGTTTGGGGACCTTGTGACACGTTTTGCACCAATTCTCTATATTCGGCCCCTCCCTAAACCATTTGCGTACTTCTGCACACGCATTCACCACTATGATCAAATGATTTGTCCAAGTAGTCTTGGTGTCGGATCCTAGGAACTGAGTTGCTTGATCCTCACAGCTCACAAACAGGTCACAATTGACGGGAGATTCCAGTCTCTCTCTCTCTCTCTTATATATATATATATATATATATATATATATTAGCTTGGTGCAAAAATAATGACGTAATAATGTCGTTTTTTGACGTATTTTTAACGTCATTCTTTTTGCACCAACCTAATATATATATAAGAGGCTGTGTGTATTTAGGCAGCATATTTTCATATATTAAAAAATATACGGACAAGACAGTGATGATAGTCTGTCAACGTTTACATAGAAGATTTCTAAGCAACGATAAACACGCGCATACAAGACGCTAGAAACAAAAATCGCACCGCCTCTCATGACGTCACACATGACCACACGAAAGTGAATAATTTCCGTGAAAAAGGCTGTGTTCAGACCAGCCCGAAATAGATTATACTTATGCTGATTTATTTTTAGTTTTTGCCGTATAAGTCATTCGGACCATCTTATATATATATATATGTATATATATATATATATATATATATATATATATATATATATATATATATATATATATATATATATATATATATATATATATTCGCTGCATACTGGTTACACATTTTTGGGAAGTAATTGTGGAAAACATACATACATACATACATACATACACACACATATATATATATATATATATATATATATATATATATATATATATATATATATATATATATATCATAACCACAATGGAATTACAATGGAATTACTAGATGTTCTGGATCGAATTTCATATCATTAATAAGGCGTTATGATGTTTTCATAGGTCTACTATATATATATATATATATATATATATATATATATATATATGTGTGTGTGTGTGTGCAAATTTATATATATGTATATATATGCAAATGAAGTATACCGATATATAATCAACCTACTATATTTTAAAAAGCTTAGACATTTATTATGCTCATAATGTGCAATGAAAGCTTGTAAATTTCAATACTCATACTACAGATTGACACCGGCTGGTCAGATTAAAACCACGTTTAACAACATAGTGAGCTTGAGTAAATAGATGATAGAACAAGTTTCGGGAATGATAATTCAGTATAGACATTTTCATATTCTCTGGTAGGTATTCACATTCTCGTGAGTTGCTTTATATGCATGAGGAAAGTTTCATCATTTTATTCTTTCGTCCCCAACCATCCAACGATGACATTGTGGGAACACATTGAAAAGCCGTTAATCTGATAGATGTTGAGTACAGGAAAGATGGCCAACTTGATATACGGCCGTCTCTTACGGTTTGCATTTAAGGAGATACGATCATGACGTGAACACATAATCTTGTTTTGGTCGCGTTTTTTTTTAAGTGAGGTTCCTTTCGGAAATCACTTCGGGCTATGACGTAACCACTTACTGAAAGCAGGAACAAATTCCATCAGATCGTGTGTGAAATAGACACTTGAGAAGAAGCGGGGAAAATATATATTTCTGTGATGTTTTTGTCTTAAATAGAAATCAGTCCCATGTACGACATTTTGAAGATAACCCTCTTTCTTTTTTCTTTGCTCTCTCCCTCCCTCCCCCTTTCTCTCTATCTCTCACTCTTACACCATCTGCTTTCTGACTCTCTCCACTGGCTCTATATCTATCTCTATCTTCCCTTATCTGTATTTCTCTCTCTCGCCCTTTCTCCGTTTCTCCCACCCTCGATAAAGCAAGCGTAGCTTAGATGTAGACGTAATCCTCCCAATTACTTCCACAAAATATGTACCCAGTGAGGAACGAATCACAACTCATTCATCTAGCGAGACAAACTTGCTAACCTTTAAAACACCTCGAAGTTCCCATGGCACTATATATATATATATATATAAATATATATATATATATATATATATAATATATATATATATATATATATATATATATATATCGGAATATACGTGTATAAACGAAGAATTAAGAATCTTCAAACACGGGTATACAATTTTTAATAATTTTTATTTATTTGACTGTTATTTTTCTTTCAAACTGAAAAAAATGAATTACAAATTTTCTTTGCGAACAACTTCACTGAAAATGTTTTGTGTATCTTTTTTTTCCCAGTACAACTGAATGAATTGCGTTAGTATATAATAAACTGGGGATGTTTCTATGACGGAATTTTTCTAGCGAGACACGGTTGTTATTACATCCCGTCGAGGCAACCGAACTTCAGTGAAAATAGACTGAACTAAACCGTAATGTGACCTAATATTCACATACTCCTACTATTGCTCATTGTACCGTAATGTTAACTAAAGTTCATGTCCTTCTGAACCTCAACCACTGTGGTTCGAAAGTCTTTCTGAATAACTGGACACACATCTGCGATGTTTTCATCAGTTTTGCTGATCTCGGGTCTCCCAGAAGGACAATCTTATCGGCCATCTTGGAAACGTTTGAACCAATTGTACACATTACTGTCCGTATATTTTTTTTACAACTTTGCGTATGTCCCTGTAAACGTACAACCACATTTTCGAAAAGTTTTGATGCAGATTCTCTGAACAATTTTCTCTGCCATGTTCATTGATGAAACCTCTGCGTTGTGATGAGATGACCACTGTCTACAGTCTTTCATTCCAAGCACTGCTATAAACGGAAGTGAGCGTTAACGCTATAACTAAGTGTGCATGCGCGACAGAGTTCAAGGTCAATCTGTCTCACGCGGTTTCGTAACTTAGCCCCGTTCACACAGCTATATTTCATATACATTTTGATCAAACTTCCTATTCATTCAACATCAAATATACGCAGATATAAGGGCATAGGCATATCTATATGTATGTATGTGTGTGTGTATGTGTGGTGGGTGGAGCCGAAATTTCAAGCATATTTTAGTATTGCGTCAAAGAGGGGTGGATGAAAGAAAGAAAGAAAGAAAATGATAGGGCCATTTATTGAATGAGGTTACTTGTCTGGTCATGGTGAATATTGAGTAACGCAGAAAAGTAAGTGTTAGTTTTATGAATCCTTTCAAAAGCTTCCATCCATTAGGGAAATCAGTCAGAAGTTAATCTTTCTTTTCAACATCTCTTTCTTTATTTTCCGTTTTTCCTTCAGTATTTGTTTGTTTGGCCTTCCTCTTTCCTGCCCATGTGGAAATATCAGACAAGGGTTGATGACAGGCAATGTAGGCGGATAGCTGTGATGGCTATGGATCGAAGCTGATTCTCACATAGAGAAAGGGAAAAGATTTATGGCTAAACAAATCAATAGTTTGCATTAACCGCCGCACTGATTGAAATGCCCGTCTCAGAGATAAGGTGATAGGCTAAAGTAGCCGAATGGATGGTGAGAGGAGAGAATAAAAAAACCACAAAAAAGAGCGGAAATTGTGGTTGTGTTATAAAAATATTTTCATCGCTTTTATTTATATTTTCTTCTACCCACAAACTAAATACATGCAGACAAAAAAAAATTCGCCCCCATATATATATATATATATATATATATATATATATATATATATATATATAGCACTTTGATGATTGAGTATTGAACTTGGTTCATATCTCTTGTCTCGGCAGAGTCCATTGCCCATTGACCATCACTGACGCAGTCACAAGAGGCTTTATTTCGTATATTTCAGCACTTTTGTTACATCGTTATAATCAAAACTGTTACTTTGTGCTTTGCAATTTTGGCAGACATGGAAATAATTCTCAGAATCAAATATAGATATTCCCTATGAGATGAAAATTTTATTACTGTGTTTGTCGGCTTTGATTTTGGCCTTGTAAAATGGTTCATTAATCTGTGGATAAATGAACGCTGCAAATTATTTTTCTTCTTTTCTTTTTGCCCTACACCAAATATGAATCTCGGTAATATGGTATTTTATATTGAATTAATAACCGATGTCGAGAAGATCAAATTTCGTATCTAAATGGTTTTTCTATACCAAATATTGCATTTATTAAAAATATATTCAGTTTAAAGACAGAAGGAAACACTGAAATAGCTTGAAATAGGCGTACAATTTGGATTTATTCTAATTCTCTGTTACGCAGGAATTGTTACTAGAAAGAATGGCAAATAAGACTTGCGTCCCTGATATTCATTTCAGCAGTGATTAAATGCTTTTTTTATTTCAATAACAGACATAAAAATTAAGATTCTCCAAAATTACGAAATATATATATATATATATATATATATATATATATATATAGAGAGAGAGAGAGAGAGAGAGAGAGAGAGAGGAAGGAAGGAAGGAAGGAAGGAAGGGAGGAAGGAAGGAAGGAAGGAAGGAAGTACGGTAGATTAATGATAGTGTTTTGGATTGAGGAATCGGAGAGCCGGGTTCAAAAACCATTCGAATCTATTACAAACACTTACGTGCTACTATCCTTGGGAAAGGTGTGATACCTCTTCTCCCGCCAGCTATGGGTAAATAGCAGGACAGACTGGGTTCTATAACCTTGAAGGGCAACTGGTCTAGGAGGAGAACTCTGAATTCAAAACCTTTTCGGGACCCTGTGGCACGTAAGTGTAACAGGTCTGCGTATTCGGCCCTTGAAACAGTTTGAATGGTCCTGCACGAAACATTTGTAATCTAATCTCATGTGCTGTTGTCGGGCTATCGGTTTCCTAGGAACCTATCTGCTTGACCCTCATACGTTGAATTCGACGGGAGAGTCAAGTGTATATATATATATATATATATATATATATATATATATATATACACAAAAATGTTGGGATCCACACTTTTGATCTTCTCAACTAGATGCCGTAGCCCAACATTTTTCAATCAGGCAGACTTCGTAAGAAAATTAAAAATATCCGGGTCGGAACTGGACCCACAATCCTGATATTTTGGAGTCTCAAGTGCTGATTACTGCGATTGTTTTCGGCAAATTATTTACGCGATTTTTGTGACTTTTTTTTTTTTTTTTTTTGTACGAAAACAATTTTTACAACTTGGAAATAAATTTGAGAATATTTTAAATTAATTTTTTAAATCCAGTGAAATCCAGCCATGAAATAAAGAATAAATGTCTGTACGGAAAGTAAGGGCCTACGTACATCAAAATGTCTTTAAATTAAGTGGCGGCAGAAGAATTACTCTTGAACTTTTAAAAGGTAAGCTTAAATATTAATGCAGCGATCAATTTTGAGTTCTTCTGTAGTTTATTGTTGCCTATCGCATACGGCGGTAGTATGCCTGGCAAAAATAATTTTCTGCTAAAAGAGGACCAAATTGCAATCAAAAGAGCCAAGGCTGGAGCAAGAAAAAGAATGACCTGCGCAAATGAATACCTAGATCAAACAGCAGCGACAGGAGCTTCCCTTGCTGAGAATATGCAAAGAATTAGGCACTGTTAAACTCGTGAATAAGTTTTAATCAAGAGCTCTCCGCAGTAAATACTTTAAATACCATCCGATTAGGCGAATTTTAAGCTAGTTACTGAATATTTAAGAAAATAATCAATGAATCTTATAAAAATATGATTGTTTTATGTTTTGATTACCGGTTTTTTTTCTCAAAAACTAGTTCTTTTAAATTGTTGCTGCTAGGACTTGATTCGCATTTAGTGTTTATTAACTATTTAAAAGTGTGACCTATATTCATCTTCGTAAATAAAATGTGGATATTTACTTCGTGAACGTTTCTATGTTGTCTGATTCTAGCTAATAAGAAATAGGTACGAATAAACTTATATTGCGATATGATAGTTTTTAATAAGTAAAATAAAGCACTTTTTCTCATATATTAAAATGTATATTACAGTATCCACATATTGATAACAATATATTCTATAAATCATACAATTCACACGTTTAAATAAATATCTTTAGCACATTCTACACCCCTACATAAAGATTTATTAATATCATAACACCTTCTTCATGGATCTCCACAATTTTAATAAATCATGCCTTTTTATTATCGTTCTTAATCCTTCTTCCGCCATCCATTTTCTCTAATTTGCTAAGAAGGTTATTTGTTGATTTCTTCTGTCCATACTGCCTTCAATCCGCCCTGTGAGTATCAAATTGTCCAAGTCCTCTTTCCTTTTATATACCCCAGAAATATCCTGATGTTAAACATGTGTCTTTTTTGTTTATATTTCCTCTAACTCTTTGATTTGCTCACATGTTATGTCAATGGTATTCTCAACATCCTTCTGTAGAACCTCATTTCTGTTGCTTCACGTCATTCTTCATCTGCGAGGTGATTGTACAGCATTCTCTGCCATTTAGGAAGGCTGATATTACGTGACGAGAGAATAGCCTTTTTTTCCTAACAAAATCGCGCAGACCACCGGGGTACGGTTAGAAAATGAATTTAATAAATATACCTGAACTAAAATGTTGTAAGACAAGGACGCATCTTCTCACTGGACATATTCACCTAATACAATGAGGCAATTCTAAGATAACTATAGGTCCTAACATCACTTACTTTTGGCGGTCACAATCTTAACAACGTAATATGTAATATGATTTTTTTTTCTTATGACTTTGTATAGTTTAAAGCATTCTGGTCGATTTGACCAAGCAGATGTATTAATTGGACAAAATGAGTTCCTATTGAGAAACCGGGATATATGATGACTGGTGAATGTTTACATATCAGCAAATCTTTAACAGTTCATAGACTAAAGCCATCACAACGTTCAAGTTAAAATAAACCGTTGTTTAAACAAATAGTTAATGGGGTATAAACTGGTTCAGACGAGTGCATAATTTACAGGAGGCCATTTTATGTCTCCTGTTATAAAGTAAGCTAGCTCCAACCATAATACAAAACCTCAACATCTGTGTAACAAGACAGGCGAATAAACCAATATGTGCGGTCTTTTGAATTCAATGTCATGAACACTTCTGCATTTGAAGGGAATATATGTTCTAATAAATGTAATATTTCAAATGAGCAAACAATTTAAATTGAGGACACATGGCACAGTGGAGAAATGCGTTTGTTAGATCCAGTGGCAGGACCCAATGAGTGTGAGTTCAATACAAGGCAGTGGAGAACTTTCAGAGGGAAATTAACAGGAGATAACTGATAACTGACATTCATTAAAACATGTTTACCCCAGTGAGCGATATAAAGGGTTCAGTTCGACATTCCAACCACCTGAAGAAGGCCGAAGCGTACAACGTCGTAATAAATATGGCGACAAAGATGACGACAATAGTCCGAATAATGTAAATAGTATACATAATACCTCATCTCAGAAATATAGACAGATATTGAATGGCCGAAACGTTGTGATAAATATGACAACAAAGATGAGGCCGATAGTCAGAATAATACCTCATCTCAGAAATATAGACAGATACAGAAGAAAATTCTTTATGCTCATAGTTTTGATTCACTGATATTTATTTTAAATAAAATTTTGTTTTTTAAGAATTGTTTTCTGAAGTAATATATATTTCACCTTTTAATATATATTGCATTTCGTAATGGTAACTCATTCTTCTCATATTTCAAAATGGTTAATCTTGATGTTTATATTTCAATTCACGATACCAATGGATAACTTTATATTAACCTAAGAAAAAAAAATCGAATTTTCCAAAGGCAAATAAAAGCACAACAATATCTATAAAGACAAATGCGTTAACGACTCGTCAAATAGAAAGAAAGAAGGAAATACAAAAGTAAGAAAGAAAGAAAAATAGAAATAAAGGAATAAAAAAGAAAGAGAGATGGAAAGAAAGAAATGCAAAAAGAAAGAAAAACGAATTGAAAAAGGAATCTTACATAGAATGAAAAACACAAATAGAAAGAAATATAATTAGAAAGAAATACAACTAAAACATATATATGTATTTTCTTATATATATATATATATATGAATGAATGTATGTATATATACAAATATAAAGAAAGTGACATGCACAAATAGAAGGATGAAATAGATTAGAAAAAAAGACAAAATACAAAAAGAAAGACAAACCTATACAAAGAGAAAGAAACACAGATAGCAAAGAATACCAACAGATATAGAAAGAGAAAGAATAAAACACGAGAAGAAAGAAAGAAAGAAAGAAAGAAAAAAGAAGGAAGGAAAGAGAGAAAGAAAGAAAGAAAGAAGGAAGGAAAGAAAAAGATAGAAAGAAAGAAAGAAGGAAGTTAGGAAGGAAGGAAAGAAGGGAAGAGAAAGAAAGAAAGTATTTGGCTTTTGAAATTTGGGGCTTTATTTAAATATTTAACGGGTAATATTAATCATAGTGCTGCCATTATGACACTCTGGGTGGACAAAAGTTAGGGTCTCTTTATTCTGGATGTGTAATGAATACGTTACGGTTTCTTTAACGAACCCGCACTGTTCTTGTCCTATATCTGGACTGATTCTTAGCGAGCCCTATTTATCAGAATAAAGATGATTAGTTTTGTTACATGGCTCATTAGGCAAAGGGGCGTAAGGCAAGGATGTGTCTTCCCACCGGACCTATTCAACCTCTACAACGAGGCAATTCTGAGAGAATTACAAATCTTATCGGGATTCAGCATCGGCGGCGACAATCTTAACAAGATAAGATACGCAGATGACGCAGTACTGATAGCAGACACGGAAAATAAATTACAAGTTGGCAGAGTATTGCGAGACAAGAGGATATCTTTGGTAACAAAAAAAAAAAGAAAAAAAAGAGTACTTAGCTGTTACGTGATATCTGTCCTCCTTTAAGGCAGCGAATTATTTTCTCCTCAAAGATGAAGAAGAGACTCGAGGCGACGGAGATATGGTTCTACCGAAGGATGCTGAGGATATCATAGACCGAGAATGTGAGCAACGTTGAGTTCTTGGAGAGGATGCCAACAAGGAGGGGTATTATACTTAACATCAGAAAGTGGTAGCTGAAGTCTCTGGGACATTTAATGAGAAAGGAAAGCCTGGGGAATCTGATACTCATAATTCGAACAAAGGTAGAGATAAAAGAGAAAGCAAAGCATGAAATACCTGGCAGGTTTAACCAAGTAAATGACAGAACTTGGCCTGGTAGATTTGTCAGAGACGAAACTTACTGAGAGCTACAAGGGTAAGGGTAAGTAGAGAGACATGATCGCCTACGTCCTGAACGGACACGGCACAGAAAAAGAAAGTAATGAAGAGGTTAAATTTACAAACATTTTATAATTATGTTCAACAGCCAAAAAAGGTTTGAAATCGAGACGCCGATATACTTACTACATCCAAGTAAGCATCATAAATAAACATTGAACGACAGCCGTTTAATGGAGAAAAAAACCTGCATTTGATTACGTTTATCTTCCTGCTTCCAACGGTAAGAAAAACATTAACTTAGTCAAATCACCGTTTGAAAGTGTGCAGAAAACGGGAAGTAAGCTGAAGGTCAGATGAGCCTGAAACACTCATTAAAGAGAATCCTGTTGTTGGTGAAAATATCACAAGCAAGCAGCGGTTGAAAAAAAAAAGAATAAAAATAAGTATTTGTTTTTGCTGTTGTTCCTGCTTTTCAATACAAGCACTCTGTGACAGAGACATAATCACAGACACGAACCTAAAACAAACAACGTCGTCTATTTAGTGTCTTGCCGAAAAGACAATTCATATAGACGAGCTCAAGTCACGTCTTCATTAGATGAATCTTGTTTTTAACATTCATGTGTGCTGTTTTCCTTTTTCCTCTTTTTTTTCTTGTTTTTTTTTAATGTCTTATATTTCTTATATATTTTGCTGATACTTTCTCTATTATTTTCAATTTTCTTCATATTTCTATTCTTCTCCCGTTTCTTACTTAACTATTCTTTTCTAGGATGGATTCATTTACTTGATTAGTTGGTAAATTTCTTCAACACCATATAAATCCATTAAGGGCATTTAATGCCGACATGTAATTTTCTTTGAAGCTTTGAAATTATAAATATATATGTTATTCTGCTTTCACAATTCAATTCAAGATTGACGATACCCAGCTTTTGTTCATATACAGTAGGATCCGGGATCCCTCATATCCGAAACCTCATATCCGGAATCACTTATATCCAGAGTGACTCATATCCGGAATTCGGCCTATCTGGACATGATTTTGATCTGTATATTTGAACAGTTGGTGGATATGTAACTGACTTGAAATTTCTGTTTTTCAGGAAATTTACTTTGGATAGTTGCTTACGCTTATTTCACCCTAGTGGCTTGTATAGGTGCAAAGGATGATTGGAATACGAGGAAAGGGTGACAACGAGACACATCTGCAACAAGATAGCGATGAGATTGTGATAAAACTTGGAACGAAATTGAGAAAAAACTATTGAAAATTTTGTCATGTTATATGGAAAGAAAGCCAGCATTCCGCTATGATGATTGCAATAAAGCACAGATTTAAAAATTGTTTCGTTTAAAAATTTCAAGAGCGAAAGCAAAACGAAATGTGGAAAAGGTTGAGAATTACATTAAGAGAAAAAAAAACCCATCATGCAACAGCCATTAAAAATCCTCGTTACATTATTTGTTTTACATACGTGGCATACTTAATTTAATGAATATTCATTAACAGTATATAATTTATTTATTTTTCCTTAAAATCAGCTCCGTTAAATTTCACTCACCATTAGCTTATTTTGTTTAAGATAAAACATTGAAAATAAATGTTAAACCTGATTTCAGTTCTTTTATTTTAAATCTAAATATAACCCCTCATATCCGAACGTTGTAACCAATTCCTCATATCCGGAAAGCCTTCTTAGTCCGGTTGTCAGGGATTCTACAGTACATGTTTATGTGGATATTGATTTGTTTTACTTTTTCAGCGGCATACAAACTCATTATGAGTCATTTAATGCCAAAATATACTTTTCTTTGTAGCTTTAACGTAATAAAATATATGTTATCATGTTTCACAATTAAATACACGGTAGACGATAATCAGCTTTTGTGCATATTCATAATTGTGTAGGTGGACGGTCCGTTATGTTGTAGCCTTGCTGAAGTTATATTTTGGAATACAATTTGATTTCTTTAAGATATTGTAGGATATGATATGGATTAAAGTTATGAAAGAGTTTTTTTTCGTGTCGTTTGGTTGATTTTGTTTCGCGGCATATCAACACATCTGTGGGTTATTTCATGCCGAAATCTAAACATTTTGAACACAATTTCATGGTTTCAATTAAATATATTTTGAACACAAATGTATACGTTCAGATAAAGTCTATTTTTTGTCATTTTATTATAAATATGAATTGTTGGTATTTTTTATAGAAAAATGTATTGCTGGTATTTTTATTATAAAAGGTATTTTTCTACTTTCATAGATTTTGATTAGGGGTTAATTATTTGTCTATAGTCAGAGTAGACCTTGTAACAACATCAATTTAAAAATGGTTCCACGCCCATCAAAACCTTCAATGTCCGGATCGGAGGCCTTACTACCGGATGTAGATTATCGTCATACTCAGGGTTGGGTATCATTTATAACATTCGTCTTGAACCCATTCGTATTTTGACGGCGTCTTCGTGTTTCCTCTTTACTTTTCATATGTACTGATTTCTTACAATTACTACTTAGTCCTTTCATCACATTTTCCTTGCTAATTAGTCTGAGAGACTAACGTGTTATTTGTGCCTATAATCAATCAGCTATAATCTGCATATCTACTTTCCAAAAATAAAGAAATAAAAATTCCAAAAATCTATATAAATTTACTATTCAGTTAATCAATACAAAACCAACATTATTAACGTTCCAGACTACTTCAACACCGAAGGTCTAATTGGTTTCTAAACTTTGGTAGCAATTTCAATCGACAGCTACAATTTAATTATCATTATTGATAATACCACCAATGAAATTTTCTATCAAAACACCTTAAAGTTGCAAGACGGTAATCTCACGAAGCATCATCCCGGATAACATAACCTGTTAAAAGTTGAATCAATCATATAGTAAAGATGAAATTATACTTTAAGTTATGCTTATCAAAAACAAATTCACCATTCTATCAGGAAAGCCGATATAACAAAATTACGCACCCCCTCTTAAACATGTATAATTCTTTCGTAGAAATGCATGGTTTTAATCTCAGAATGTCCTAGATAGTTTTTTCACTGAAATTCTTCAAAACTGCAAAATACTACAGTTGTATACCAATTCATATTTTCCTTTAAAATACCCGAATTTAATTTGAACTTCATCAGGAATTAAATGACGGAATATTATATATTTGCATATTAATCTAATCCCTTCTGTAAATCTCTATCTTATATCTCAAATTTTCAAATTTTTACCAATGTTCCTTCATAGTTCTGTCATCTTAATAGTGTTAGTTCCTCTTATTAACCAACACTCCATAACTCGTTGTGACTTAGAGGCTCTAATTACTGGCTTTGGGGGTAGGGAAATGATTTTAAAAAACCTCAAAATTCGAAATCTAGCTCATACTGTTTCTATAGCTGTCTTTTAAAGTAAAAGAAAAAAGTATTGTTATCATTTGAATAATGATACCGCGCGAATAATGACGACGTTGTTAAAAACTGTTGATTTCTTAACTAAAGATAAAACCGTAGTGTGTAAAGATTATTGGCTACTGACAAATGGTTTATAGTCTCTAGTTTATTTTGCTTCATTCACGCTTACACCTAACCGAACAGATTTATTCTCCAACGCGGACAATTCAGATAAGCCGTCTGCAAAGTCCATGTGGGTATATTTTATGACCAACAAAAATTAATCTTTTATTTGATTTAGTTGTAGCGTAGAATTTCCACTATTTTTCCTTTTTTTTTTCAAACGTTATCAGGAACATCATTTAGGTTTTAGCAAAAATATTAAACTTTCTCTTCTTCTTTTTTTTCCCCACTTCCAATGGAGGAGTGGTATAGCGGGGGCGCTGTCAATTGGTGCGGATGTTCTACATCGAAGTTGCTGAAGAGTAATGGAAAATGAAATTTTATATCCAGAGAATGGGCATGACCGATGCCAAATACAAAATGTGACCGCTCCCCACCTACTACTGGTAGAAGAATGGAAACCAGAAACCTCGGTAGAGTGGGAAATCAAAAGCACAGAGCCGATGTTTACGGACAAGAGCGAGAAATTAGCAATTCTATAAGATATGGGAGATGGAAAGAGGTCGTAGCCTACTGCAAGCATATTGACAAGTTTATGTTTTAAAACATTTGTACGGTGAAAATGTTAACAAACACACGTCTCCCTTGTACAGCTAGTTACTCGAGGAAAATTGTGTGAATTTGTTTCATACATATTGTTACAACATATTTTGTAACCACTTCTCCTCTGTTCTCCTCTACCCGTCACGAATCATTGATTCTATTGTATTATTTTATTATATAATACTAACTGCGCGGGTGGGCGGAAAATGAATTCATATTATATTGCTTCTTTCACGGTCTGATGATTGGGCGACTGTAACATTAATCAACTTTACGTCCACATGAAACTTTGTAGTTTAGAACAACAGTAAAAT
>OZ010583.1:106185174-106310174 GCA_963932145.1 Acanthosepion lycidas | reverse complement strand
CGGAATTCTAAACTTACAGAAATTCGCTTCTGCAGTATTCATAAATGATCTTATTGATTGCTTTCTCTTCATAATTTTAACACTAACATGGCGTCACACTGATACATACAGTCGTACAGATATTAAGCAAATGTATATAAATTTGAAAAGCCAACATTTATATTCAAAACTTGTTAAACAAAGAACTGAAAAATGTAAAAGAAAGTTGGAGTAAAGTAGACATAATGTAGAATTCACATCAAATCCCACAAGAATCAAACTCTTTCTGAATAAATATCCAAGAATCAGTACTAACAATAACTTTGATTGGATGAAGCGAACATTGTCTCTATTGGAGAATATTTATTTTCCATATTCTTGTCTACAGAATCTGCGTTGTTTAATCAAGATATACAATAACGGTCTCTTGCGATATTTTTTTTTTTACTAATATTAACCCAATACAAGTCGCAAAAGCCATTCAAAGTAGAGTGTTGCTGAATGATATTATTACATGAACATAACAGGAAGAGGTAATAAATGCAGTTTATGTAGGAAAGATAGCGATTAACTCTAGGTTTGAAAATGTTAAGATTGTAGTGATCGGGAAACCATAATTTCGGGGGTCTGTTACACAAATAGTGGTCCCGAGTAAAACTTCGCTATTAAAAGTGAAAGGAGATGGTTCTTCCAAGTGTATGTAACCTGCCGGGTCCTGCTAATGAAGGTCACAACTGGTGGAACTAAGGAATGAAGCTACTAAGAACAATCCCATGGAAAAGAAGGGATTGACTAGCGAGAGCTTTGTGACGTTTGTTCAGTGTGATAGTGGTTGTAGAGTGGAAAATAGTTCATCACCCACAAGAGCGCTTAGAACTCTAACAAGACTTGTAAGTGAAGAATGTACAGCTCCGCTGCATATGTTGTTGGAAAGATTAAGATAAGAAATACCAATCAACAATTAATACTGGTTGAAAATTCTTCAAACAAATAAAAGTAATACTGTTTCATTTTCATATCTTATTTTAATCAGATGAAAAGATGGGATGATTGATTGATGCTAGAATCGTAGTGGAAATGAAAATTTAATAGTTTCCATACAGGAATTATTTGGCCTTTATTGTCCAAACATTTTGTATTGCTGTCGGTTGACATTTTATAAAAATCTTTTTTATAAACTGCTTTATCAAAAAAAAAAGATTAAATTTCTAAAGTTTACGGTCATCGAACTTCCTATAATTCATGAGTGTTCCCTTCCAAAACTTTAAGGTAATCTTAAAAAATGACATTTTAATTATATCATTTTTCCATTTTACAAGAATTTTTGTAATTTTTTCTAATCCTCGATGCCAAAATATTTTAAGCTAGTGAAGGTTACTAAATAGAATAACACGAAGGCTGGTAAGAAATGATAAAACTTAGAAACCCGATCAACACATTTAAGATTCGCCAGCGGTGCCTAGAAGTAGTCAACTGGTACAAGGAGTCAAGTGAATTACACTATAAATCTCCAACTAAAGGGTATCTACCAACCGCCCTACGCAGTCAGATGTGGCATAAGGCCGAGTTTAATGTGCGGCATCCTAGCTCAAATGTTCGGACAAAAATTCCCCATAGACCACGTATAAAACGGGGTTGGGTAGCTGTTTCCTGAGACGAGACACTGCCCTTCGACATAATCTCGTCTATGGATCCTCTCTGCCCAGAGGCAGAGCATTTGACCAGCACAGCTGCAGACGAATCTTCAACTGCAAGATATCTACCAACCGCCTAACACTGTCAGATATAGCACAAAGCCGAATTTAATGTAGGGCATACGAGCCTGTAAACGCGGCTAAAAATTCATCATAGACTTGGGTCGGGGTTGGGTAGATGTTTCCCGAGACTTCGACATAGTCTAGTCTTGGGATCCTCTCTACCCGGAGGCAGTGAGTTTGACAAGCACAGCTGGAGACGAATCTCCAACTACAGACCCATATACATTATTTACTACTGTATTTATGTGAATGGAGCCATACCCATTATCGTCCGTAGGTATGCTAAAACACTGAACATTTTAGGTCATTTTTTTTTTACTTTGTGAAGGTCTTCGTTTGGGATTTAGTAGCGTCAGTAATAGAATCTGGTAAATATTTGTTTTTGCTTCCTAACGAATTCATTCATTTGACACTATTTTTGATCACTGATACGAGAAGACTCTTGCATATGGATAAAAGTCTTGATGTTACTGAACGAGATGAACGCAGCATTTGACATCCCTATAAGAGTCTCGATCAGACAAAGCTGTTTATTGTAAAGAACGAATCTCTCTACATATAACTGGTCCGTATGACCACTATTGCATCTGGAGTGAATTTCTATTTCAACTCAAAGCACTTAAAATTTCGTCACTGTAGTAAAAACAGAGCAAGTGAATAATCTTAGCCGAAGCTTTATTGCTCTTTACTCTGACTAATCGTCTACTGACGGACTAAACAGAATGATTAACTCCTAGATCTTAAACTGATGATTTATCAGTAGAGGCGCATTCTGAAATATTTCTAAGAACTATTTAAATGCTTTCAGTACTATCATCTGCAACAAAACTATAAAAGAACCGACACCTATTAAATAATGTTTTAAAAACTAGATCTTATGTCTAAACCTATTAGACAATATGTCCAGACAGGGGTTTAACTTTGATTAAATATTTGTATTTCTTTACTTCGATGATATGTCAATAAAGTTTAAAGCAAATGTTTTTCACGATGCTATGAAATATGAGTTTTTATCAATGATCTTCAATTATAATTATAACAAAGCTATCATGGCCTATTTCTCATATTAATCTTATAGCTAATACGCTTCGTTTCAGACCAGAAAACCAAATGAAAATCTTGAAAAATATATCATTAATGACAAATATAAACCATGCTGACAATGACATAAGTAAAATTGTCATCTAATTCAGAAGAGAGAATAAGAGTGAAAAATAAAAATATCATTTAATGATACCTAAGCTCCCATGTATTAATTAACAGATATTAACATTAACAGATATTATTAATTAACAGGCATTAGTAACTTATTTGAATGGATGTTGAAGCGTTTTGATAATCAGAAGGATAACGCCAGCTCAGGGAAGCGTTTACTCCAGCACTCTTGATGAAGAAGCAACCAATCCAGGTTATGTAAGAAATTACATACATACCACCCAGGGATAAAACAGGAGAACTTCACGATGGGACAGAAGCACTATGTCTTATTAGGGCCCAGGCATCACTTTCATCTCTCTTAAGATATCATTCAGTAAGCCTCTACCTCGAATGTTCCCTGGGTTTTTTGTAAGTAAAATATATATTATTACAAATAGAATAATGCTGTGTAAAGTTTCAGTTTTCAAACTATATTTTTTTTTTTGTTTTCGTTGGTTGGGTATATGTCACGTTTATATCATATGGTTTCCATGCATATCTACATGTTCATCTTTTTTTAAATTCTAAGTTTTCCATTGGTTGTCTAGACGCCATGTGTAACCATTATGTTCTTTATGAATGGTTAATATTTTAAATATTGACGCAATCTAAGTGTGTATTAAAATTGGGTTATTAGTGCGTCTTAATTGCATAATAAATATGGTGGATTCTGGGAGTGTACGTAGCATATAAGGTTACTTCCTTTGCAAATGTTTGGATTTTAGATTTGTTAAAATATAGGTCTTACAATTATTGGTGGAAAGAGGAAATTGATGGATATTTATTTTATGCCATTTATTTATTAATATTACATTTTGTTTTGTTTTTTTCTAAGAAATAAAATTTATTTATCTTTATTTATCTTTAAGAAGGTAGCATTTTATTTCTTTAAATTTAGGACCTTTTTATTTGATACAAAATCACTTAATATATTGTCTATACTGAAGTTTTTTCTATTTTCATAAATCGGTTCCTCAGATTTAGTTCTTTCTCCTACGTATTCTTTACGTAATTTCGTATTTCAGATTGCTGATGTATCCAAACGTCCGCGGCGTTGGTGCTTCGATATATTTTTTCTGACCAGATCTTTAATTGTTTTGCATCTGGTGAACATGATTTTTCTATCTTGGAATATTTATATATTTTTCAAAGATAAGTAAACAATGATTTTGTTGGCAAAATTATATACATATATTATTTTTTGTTGCTTCAATTTCAATAAATATCAAAACTGTGGTAATTGTTTAGTATTACGGATTATCTATGCAATAGTGCAGATCATAGTGGGTACGACAGAAATGGCACCAACATATATCTTTTTCTTCTTCTTTTTTAATCAATTCACCCCAATCAAGGGAATATTGTAATTTAGGCTAGGTGACTACTGGTACTAAAAGTGAATGAGAGACTTTAAAAGAAGAAACCGGAAGCGCAAACCTAAGCAAGAAAAAAAATAAACCTCTATTCCTTTTCAAAAAACTGTAAAGAAAAAGAATAACTATTTCTGTTACTAAGTATTTCTGCAACACACTGAAATAGCACGAATCGTAATTTTTAAAGAAGTCCTTATTATTAATAAAATATGATTAGAAATTACAATAAAATTGGGGTCGGAAGACACTTGATTATGTAATCAGAAAGAAACTACTTCCGAAAGCCTTAAGAGAAAAATAAATAAATGGACATTTATTTATAGACATAGATTTGCGTAGATACGTAATCGACAGAACGCTGAAAGGCATTACAAAATATATATTAAAAAAGAACAACAGCATTATAAGTTTTTTGGTATATATTTCTTTCTATCACTGTATAATAAGTACAACTATAATATATACAAAATATTAGACCTATAAAAGTATACTTTAGCAATATTTTTCAAAAGCTATAATTTAATCCATAATTTTAATTAAAAGAAATTCACAACATCTTATATTGAAATATTTTTAAACACTTGCTTTTATTCAATATATGTATAATGCCTGATTTCAAAGTATGAATTTGTGGAGTTTTGAATTATAGTTATATTTGAAAAAATAAAACTCATTTTCTCAGTAGTAAGATAATTTATAAATTATAAGCATCATCATGTATGTCATTATGAGATTATAATTTTAAAAAAATGCGTAGTAATCATTAGTTGGTTAATTACCAATGTGTTTGAATAATTCATGAGATTAAAAAATGATTATTTAATTATTTAAAAAAAGGTGCTATTATAAATATTTTAAAACATTGTTGCTATACTCTTAATTAACTTTATTTAGTGTTTGTCGTATTATTTTTATATAGAGGGCCATCAGAGTTTGAAGATTTTGTTTTTAATTTCATGTTGGAGGAAACTGATATTATTAATTAATAGGTCACAAAATTGTGAATGCGGACAGAAATGTTCATTTAAATGTTGTTCAATGGAACTTGAATCTGACATATGTAATGTAAGTCTCCTTGATAATGTTGCTTTCGTTAAACCAACATATATATTTACATTTTATTAAAGATACAATCACCTAAAATACATTGAAATTCCTATACAATAGTTGTTGCGGATGACGAAATCGGTTGTATGAAATTTAGTACAGTATATAATTGGTTTTTCTATTTTTTTTACTGGAATCAGTGGGCGATATATTAGTAGGCAAATCGAGAAATATACGTAAAGAAAAGTTGTCTTCCGGATCGGAACTAAATTGCGTCCCTCATTATAAGGGCAACTACCATTAAATCCGGAATATTTTTACCACTGGGCCATAAAGGACTTCACAGGAAGCAAGCCTATTTTTACCCTATTTCTAAAAAGCACATCCCTTTCAGTCAGATTATTTTTCTCGGCAGTTCATATCTTTAGAGTTTTGTATCTAAAACGCAAACAAAGCAATTTCTAAAGAGTCATCGAATTATTTTTAAGACAACATTTATATTACTTCAAAACTTACTATACTTAATAAATAAATGCAAAAATAACGGGATTTCAGTTTCAAGTAAGTGACCACTGTAAAAACGACTAAAGTGATAAAAATCTCGATTTAGAAATAAATCCATTAACTCTTCTGAAATAACTGTGAGTAATTACGTATTGAATTACGTAGATATTTCACTGTGTATTTAGAACGATGTTGAAGAAAGCATTTTGTGTCCACAAATATTATTAGTCTCAGCGTTTGACAATATATTTAATATGTTACTGCATAGAATTCATAATATAATATGTAGCTACCAATATCCTGGAAATAAATTTGTGTCAGGTTATAGATATATTGATACGATTTCTTACAATATCATCCATATCATTTATTTCAAAAATTAGTTTTATTCTAAACTAAACAGAGAAGGATATTTTATTAGTAATAGCAGTTTACCAAATATAAACCAATATTACTATTTATTATTAATATCCACAATCTTAATTTTTTAAAGTATATTACTCAAAATATGAATACACAATCGTCCATCAGAAAGTGGTAGACGGATATCATTTTTTCTTAGTCTGTGTCCTAATTAATTTTCGTTTTCTTTTTGCCTATCAACTTCATTCTTCACCGTCCTGGGTATGACGGTAAACTACATCCGCGTCCTGGGTAAGACGATAAACTACATCCGCGTCCTGGGTATGACGGTAAACTACATCCGCGTCGTGGGTATGACGATAAACTACATTCGCATCCTGGGTAAGACGATAAACTACATCCAACAGCAAGGCCTCTGATCAGGTTTTGAGGAGCATGGAACCACCTCTTAATTTCTGGCGTTCCTGGGTCCACCCTGATCCGGGGTGGTAGCACATGTTAGGGTCCCAGCTACTGGAGTCAAAACACTATGAAAGTGTAAAAATAGGTTTTCACATATACCAGAAATACTTTGTAAAAACAGAATTATCAGCAATACATTTTTAGAAAAAAATATTACGAAACTATAGTTTATTTTGTAAGAAAATATTACCAGAAATAAAAAAATTGTCGGCATTAAATAACCCATGGAGGTTGATAAGCCGTAGAACAAAACTAACCAACCAATTTCATTCTTCGAAAAATATTCAATTATATATTCACCATTATTTGCATTAAGAAATGGCAACTAATTAGTTATTCGATTTTTTCGAGTAAAATTCTGCAGCTCTTGATGTGAGAAAATGTGTTTTGTCCATAAAACATATTTTGCAAAGAATCGGTTAGTGCAAGGAAGATAGAATAGACAAAACAAAATATGTTCCTGTTATTCTTGCTTCTGGCACTGTCGTGGATGATAGTAATAATTTCTTACTGATGGGCGCAGAGCGCTTGTCGACAAAACTCATGCGTATACGTTGCAAACGTTTGAAGTATAAATATGCATTTAGTGTTTCATGGCTTTTTAAGAACTCTAAATGATTATTACACCAAATTATCTCAATGAAACGCACATCGTTAACTTGTTGCAAAGGAGGTCAAATTTTAGTTCGATTTTGAAGATTTATCCCTATCAATCTACCTACATTTACGTTATAAACTATATTTCATTACCCATTATAAGACATTTAAAAAATAAGAGGATACATTCGTCATTTCAACTGATTCTGCCAAAAAGATATTATTTATAATTTAACCTGATATATACAATACTATAAGTAGTAATTATTTATATCTATGTATGTACAGTGTAACCCGGATATAAGAGTGTTGTCGGGACCGGAGAAGAAGTATCTTATATTCGGGTTTATCCTATATCCGTGTTTGATCTATTTTGTTTGCATTAACACAGGCTCTAATTTGGGAACAGAGAAAATATATCTTATATCAGGGCTTCTCTTATATCAGGGTCTCTTATATCCGGGTTACACTGTGTATGTATTTATCTACATATTTACATATATTATTTACATATATATTCATTTTATATATATTTACATATATTATTTACATATACTATTTGTATAAATATCTGTAATTATCTATATACATTATTTATCTTAAATAATGATAGTTCGAAAATAATGTCGCCATATTATTTACTACTCTAACCGTTTTGCATTGTATTAGAAATCTTCTGAAGAATTTTATTCACAATTTTTCTAGTTTGGACCTATCAGTAATTGTTTCCTTTTTTTTCTTTGATTCTTTCTCTTTATTTATTTAACTTTTCACACTTAGGTTCCAGTTTCCCCGGTGGGGGTGTTGTCATTATTTACATTTGAAAAGATTTTTACATTTCACTTCGTTCTTATTACAGCATTTAGGATGTCCTGCTCTCCGGACTTCAGTGTCAAGGGAAATTTTCTCTTGACATTTGTGATAATAACTTACTTATTTATATTAGTTACACTCGGACTAATGTTGCTGTTATTACAACATTTCAGCAGTTGTAGCCTCTAGACTTCGTTAGGCCTGTGTCTATGCAGGTAACTTTCAGGGAATTTGGATCTGAATCTGCTGACTATGTCAAGAGATATTTTGCTTTCTTTCTTTGCGGACGTTATTGTTAGCAATTTATTCTTTATATTACCCGATCGTGAGATTTAATACATTCTTATAGAGCCAAATGCACGAATCAATTTATCGACTAGGCTACAATACGATGACAACAAAAAAGCCGAGAACATCAATCCAAATGTAAAGCTGAATAATTCTTTACGTGTTTAAATGTCATGTATTAGGTAATTTTTCCAAACTTAAATGAAATGTTTTTTTTCTATTTCTTTCAGCTTTTATATTAGCAATTTGCTACATATTTGAAGAAAATAAACCCGGAAAAGTTGGGATGATTATTCGCTGAAGTTCGTCCCGAGAAACGTTCATTTTTGTAGACATCTTCAATTGATTATCATTGTTTAACAAGTAATTTTCCCGCGGACAGTCTATTCTGAGGTTAATCCACATGCATCAATCATTCATTGACGTATCACTTGCAGGATTTGTACAGAATTTACCATTTGGCAGCAAAGACTATTATTTAAGAATCAGCTAAAAGAGGAAATCAAAAATTGTAAACATTTTTCTCTTCTATATGTCATATCCCATTAGGTCGTTGGCGATCGTGGGATACCACAATTTCCTATCCTTTGAAGATCTTACTAAAATATATCTACTTTTTTATATCTACTTTTTTATATCTACTTTTTTATATCTACTAAATTATGTTTTGCCATCCATTTCTGAAAGCTTTTTAGGTAGGTTATGCGCTATTTCTTCTATTCTTTTTGCCTTTATTATGTTCTGTGAGTTTCAAATTTTCTAAGCTTTCTTTCCTCATTAAGTGTTCATGAAATTACATGTCTCCTCCAGATGCTATAAGTGTCTCTTTGTTTCCATTTTCTTTAAAATGTTTACGTTGTTGCTCACCTGTTCATTCTATTCTCAGCATCCTTCTGTAGAACCACATTTCTATTACTTCAAATTTATTCGTCATCTGTGAGGACATTTTTCTACTATATAGGAGAATTATTACGTAAGAGTTCATTTTTCTTCTCTTTGTATCTATCGATATTTTCCTGTTTCTTAATACTTTGCTTTTGGAAGCCATATTTTTCTATCGCAACGCACCTTCGAGGTTAGGTGCCAGATTTGCTTTTGGACATTGGGCTGTTCCTTCTTTTGACAAGAATATATTATGTCTTCCTTCAATTCTTTTTTACACTTTTCTACATGATTTCCTTCACTACTTTATGTATGAGTTCTTGCAGTTTCATTTGTGTATCTGATATTAAAAAAAATGTCATATGCATATTTAACGTTAAGACTTTGGCTACAATAATGAATCCTGGTATAACTTTTAATTCACTCTATACGGGAATAACTAACCGGGGAGATGACAGATCATTGCCTGCATGCTGATAAAATAGGAAGTTTATGAAATACGTATCTCGGCAGCAAGATTAAGTTTTTCGAATACGTCCGCATTTCCTTTGCCTGAATTAAAGAAAGCAATTCATCTGGTCTTAAAGTTTTGCACTCTTTTGAAATTAAAGTATGAAATTTAAAAAAAGTATAGGCAATGGTTGAAAAAGTAATATTGATAAAGTGTATTAATATATAGAAAATAATATGGGTTAAGAAGTAAATATGTACAATCGAAAATATCTACGATATAAATTTTATTTTGGGCTTGAACCTGTCATAGTTTCAATATAGTTATCATGTATTAAGCTTGGATTCTAGTGGCGAAAGAAGAATATAAACAGTCTTATATTTTACTTCTGTATGTCTAATAGGAAGAGAGACAGATATTATAATGTGAGAACAAAAATTGAATTAGGTAAAGGTGATAAAAATGAACATCACATTCTATCTCTTTCTCTCTGTCTCTCTTTTTCTGTATGTATATATATATATATATATATATATATATATATATATATATATTGTTGTGGTAGGATCTGCCTAATTTGCATAGTGGAGTACCGACCATATAAATATGGTTGGTACCGGGAAGAGAGAGTAGGAATCAAGAGATTCCTCGGCGACTGTCGAACTCTCTGCATTAGCAGAGGGGAACCCGGACGAGGCTTTGCCGAAGGGCAAGGTTGCGTCCGGGGAGGTTGACAGGGCCTGAACCCGTCTAGGCGGGTTCAGAAAGGCCATATTTTTGGCCGAGCCTACGGGCTCGGGGATACCCACATTAAAACGGCCTTGTGCCACATTCGATCCTCGTGGGTGGATTGATAAATACAGGAATCAAGAGATTCAACGAGAGACACTGCCCGACTGCGACTCGGTCAACACATTCTCCAGGAACGGTCTTCCCAGGAATATACAAAAGACTATATGTAAATATTGTGTACACTTTCTTGTTTCAATTCATTTTGTTCTAAGTACATTTTGTGTTGCATTATTATTCCATGCATTAGTCAAGTTTCAACATATATATATATATATATTTTTACTGCCACACCAAGTCAAAATTGATTTAAATGAAAGGATCATATCGTTGGCAGATTAAAACAAAACTGATAAGAAAAATTTGTCACCGTCCGATGTTAAAAAAACAATACCAAGATGGAATATAAGCGGGTAAATATAAAGAAAAAGGGAGAAAAAAAAACAAACCCTTATATGCACTAAATATTTTCTAAGTTAAGCAGTAATCGCTCGGAATAGGAACAAACTAAATTTTATATATATATATATATATATATATATATATATATATATATATAGTTTGCTATATATATATATATATATATATATATATATATATATATATATCAGTAATCGTTCTTTTATAGAAATTTCATTAACGACGACAGACAAGGTACTCCGAATAAGCTTTTTATTCAATTTGTCTTGTGTTCGCAGTGTCCGAATATTGTATATATACGACCACTTTCGGCTGTTGAATGTGTATATTGTTTTCTGTTTACAGAGTGTCGGTAATTCTTTTTTCTAAAAACTGTCATCACGTTGTTGTAGGGGATGTTGTTGCGTGTTGGTTTTTTCTTTTATTATTAGTGCTTCTATATTTATATGTGGATGTGGCTATTATAGTTGTATTTTCTACAAGTATATGGGGCATACCAAACTTCATCCGCAACATCCTGGCAAATAAATCATATAATAGCCGAAAGCGCACGGATACATATAATATTTGGACAGATCTTACCCTTCTTTATGTTCAGAAAAAATCAAATATATATATATATATATATATATATATATATATATATATATATATATATATTCCTTTTTTCCATGTTCCTTTCGTTTATCTTCAGTTTTATTGTCTGTTAAAATTCACCGTCCACACGCTCTTTCCAAATACTTGTTTCATTTCTATTTTATATGTTATTTCTCGGTCAGTAATCGTAAATTATTCCATTAGAAAATGGTCGCACATTGAACCTACTATCTGAAGACAGAAGACAACAATGACAATTATAACTCACAAATGATAATATACATTATAAATTTGTAGAAAAATGGAATAAATTTAAGTACTCTCCTTGGAATCACATTTTTTACAAAGGCGGCTAACACAAGAGTCGATTCAATTTTTATATTTTGTAGTCTCCAATTTGAATTTGAATTATATTAACCGATCAGCAACGTTACAAAATACATGCTGTAGTCTTAGACTTTTCAAGGAAGAATCTTTATCGTCTGCTACGAAAATCTGAATGCTCACTTCAGAAAATGATCAACAATAATTTTCATCCTTAAAATATATATTTAAATATTCGGAAATATTTATTAACTAATAAACAAAGAGCTTAATAAAATCTAACTTTTAGTTTTCTTGGTCCTCATTTTAGTTATAAATATATTCACTGTTAAGTTAGCAAATTAGTTTTTCAATTTATCCTTAAAGTTTGAACAGGTTTGATTATTCGTTCGTTGGTATACAAAATGAAATTTTAAAACTTTAATTTATTACTCATGTTTTCGCATATTTATTCGACTATACTATATTACCAAAAAGACCTATCGATGTTGTGTTTATAAAAATCTAAACAATTATGGCTTACTGACTGCTGGGATGGAAATACTATAAAATTACACGCATACATAAAACACATACATCCTCACATTTACAAGCCTTGTATTTTTATCATACTAACGCAATTTGTATGATAGTATTGTAGAGAAAAATAAAAAAAAATTGTATGAAGTTCTTTCAATTTAAAATGAAACTAGAAAACAATATTTAAAAAAATTCTAAATTTGTGGAGTCGTGTTGTAGATCGTTTATTTCCTCGCTTTATCCAGGAATATTCCTCTACAAACTTAATTAATTACGTGCATAATCAGCTTCAAAATTTCCATTATTCTCGATTTTCAATGTTTTATTTAAAATTTTCCCTCTGACATAGCTAATATTTTATTTTTCTAAAGCTTAACTATTTTCTTTACTCGCACTAAAAAAAGCAATCTGATTATTTATAGTTTTACTTTCAACTTAACGCCTCAAATAGGTACTGTCTTCTTTATTTTCATCGTATTCTAGCGAGTCGATATCTTGTATGTTCATATGGGTTTTAATTTCATTGTTTCAGTTTTTTTTATTGTCTTTTAGTGTTCATGAAATTAAATTTCTCTAATCTTCTCCAGTTTCTGTCATTGTTGATTCTCTCTCTTTTCTCTTCGGTAACTTCAAGGAACTTATTAAAACACGCTGCCTTGTCTCTTTCATTATTGTTATGCTTATCGATATCGTCATCTCTTTCATCTTCTGTAACATCTGTTTCCATTCAGGGACACCATTGTTGCCACTCTGTTTTTTTTAGACCTTCTTATACTATTTGATAACTAATTTTCACATTATTCATTAAAAGTACAATGGCATCCACTACTAATGCAATTCTTCCTCTAAAGATTTTAGTGTCAAAGACTTTAAAGTTATTGTGTTGTCTATTTTGTTCCACAAATGAAGGTGACTATGTTTCTAATTAAAGAGTAAGTTATTGAATAGTATTGATTATTCAAAGAAAATGTTAGAGGAAAATCCATTATTGTAATAGTTGTATTAGTATTTATATTGGTACACAATGCTACATTAGTGTATCAAAATAAGTGTGGAGGGCAAAGTAAGAAAGCACATCAAGAAAGATTATATTTCTGAAATAACCACAAAACCTCATTATAGTTCTAGGAGTAATTTTAAAGAGGAGATGATTGAAGGAATGAGTTTGTTTAGCGGAATAACAAATCCCGATAGGACTATTTATTAGCAAAATTTAATTTTCTTGGGGGGCATTATAATTTTTTTTTTTTACAAAAGAATCAGCAATATTATTGGATGTTTATCTGGCGACTCGGCTTCTCCTACCGCCGTAAGATTGCCTCTCTTTGTCTTTTCTATAAATATTTTCATGGTAATTGTTCGGATGAGCTCTTTGCTATGGTACTATGGTATACTCATTGGGGTTAACTTTTAGAATTGTTATTTTATTCCCCCCCACAGACAACGAATTGTAAATATGGGGACTAGTTAGTATTTTCATAGAGACAAAGAGGTATTATGGTGGTTGTAGTAAGAAAGGTACGTATAAATGTGTTGTTTTGATGTAAGGAATATTGTTTTGTACGATTGGGTAAGTGTTTGCGGCTAGCTAAGTTATAGTTAAGACAGAAGAAGACCGTCCTTTCCCCAATCCCCTTTTCGGCTTCGTGCCACATTTCTGTATTGTACAGAATAAATATTGCTCTTCGCTATGATAGAGAGACTTTTTTAAAAATTTAAGCGCAATACTAGACAACTGTCGAGATTTGGTCAATTTAAAGTTGATCTGGCTCGATGCAGCTGTAAGTTCTATGTCAACAGTTTCTTTTCTCGCACTTCTCGCTTGTGGAATTCCTTTCCGACTGCAGGCTTTCACGCTAACTGCACAAATTCAAATGCTATCTACTGTCCTCCTAATTAGACTTTTCTCTTTCCACTCAATATTTATGTTCCTAATTCTTCCACACCATGTAACTCATTGTTTCTTAGTGGCTTTATTGCCTTACTTTGGGTGATACCGATTACAGAATATATCTCTATTCCTGGTTATTTTTTTCGTTCCAGAATTGTATTGCTAGTACATTTTTTTTTTAAATTTTAGAAAAAAAAATGTATTACTGATATATTTTTTCTTATTAAGAGCATGTGCTGCTAGTGTTTTTCCAGTAGAAATTACATTTTATTTTCTTGTGACCTCAGTCTAGAGGTTAATTATTTGGCCATAGCTGGAATCTTTCGAGGTGTTAATACCCACAGTCAGGTTGGATCTGGGAACAACAGCAATTAAGAGATGGCTCCACGCTACTGAAAGGTTCCCTATCAGAGACCTTGCTGCCAGACGTAGTTTTTCTTCATACGGAGGACGGCTAAAGGAATAAAAGGAAGCAGTAATGTAATGTAGAAAATGTAATGAATAGAGAGACGAATAATATAAACTGAACAAAATATGTTAAAGTCTAAAGGTAAATAACCAGTATAGTCATATATTAGAGGAAAACCAAATCTGACTATTAACACGAAAATAATCAGTAATTAAATTGGGAGTTTGTGTTTTTCTTTATTTATGTACTTATTTAATTAATTATTCATTTATTTTTACTGTACGATATACAAAATCAATTAGAAAGCAGTCAGCAGGTGCACCGACGTGTACGCAACAAAAACACACACACAAAACACACACACAAAACACATGAAAACATACGAAAATATGACATGGAATGAAGAAAGGTAATAATGTTTAAAATACGTTGAAAATTGTCTGTAAATTCGACGTTTTGAATTTTTTGTAATAAATCATAAATTTTTAGTATTTGTTAAGTGCAATAAATTCAAAATGTCTAATTTAATTCTAAGAAATAATTCATCACCTCCAAGATACAACTAATGTAAAAAAAATCTTGTGGGGATTGTACGAGGGTGGGATGAAAATATCAAATGCTGACTATGAAGGAGGGATGCTAGAAATGCGAAAGCAGATGCGTAGTTGACTAGATTATAACAGAGTTTCGGACTTATGGCTTCAAAGACGGTTGCAACGTCAGAGTTTTGAAGGTTTTAGATGTGATATATTCTATGAGATAATGGTTGATGTCCCTTTTTTGCTTTTTACGAATTGTAGTACTCATATGTGTGAACACTAGGCGATGAAATGTTAAGCAATTATTAGCAGTGAATCCCAACTTGATGACGAGGACGTCTCTTTTGTGTTGATGACATAATCTATCAGCGGCCAGTGTTTGTATCGGATATGCTTCGGTGTGTATTATGAATAAATTGTGTGCCATGCATAGACATTTTCACCGTTTAATTAAAGAAAATAAACTTGAAGGAAAATGCGCGTTTTTTTTTTTTTATAATTTAACAAATTATTTTGTTAATTTTATTTTTTCATGTTTTTCTATTTACTAATGTTACACAGGAACTCTCAAGAAAATGTATCTTTATATCTTTGTAATTATGAATTTTTGACTATTCTTCTGACTACATTTTTCTTTCATTCTGGTTTTACACTGGGAAATATATTCCAAAAACTTCAGAAATTGTTATACAATGTTAATTAAATTTTCTCTTCTATGAATTGTTTTTTTTTATTCATAAGAACAAATATATTAATGATAAAATTTAATTTTTAAGGATAATTCTCTTTACTTTCTAAAATGTATAGAAAAATATCTATAATTTTAGGCTAGGTTATCAGGGAACAACATAAAAAGAATGACCTGATCAGATTTTCTCCTTGCTACCTGGACTGCATTAATTTAAACGCAGTAACAGATTGGTGCCAAGCTGTCATTATTTTACAGTATAAATGGCTAGATGTAAACGTAAGTTCTATGCTAATGGTTTCTTCTATTACACTTCTCGGTTTCTTGCTTTCTAGTTAACTTTGATTTTCAAGAATTTAAATGCAATATTAATCGTTACCCTTTCTAAATTCCTTTTCTTTTATTGCTCTCTCTTCTTAATTGCGTTTATTTTTTTTCTAATATTCCCTCAAAGTCAATAATCCCCTTGCATCTTATTGAATGTATTGCCTTCCTTGGAGGGAGAAGAAACGATTAAAAATGAAGCAAATATATTTTATACTATAAGATTAATGAAAAAGAAATTAGTTAAAAATATTGTTTAACTTAGCCCTTCTTTTCCAAAATTTCAGATAATCTACCATTTTGAAATAGGCGCCCAGTTCTGAAATTTAGGTGCATCATGAACAGGACTGTCTAGTTTCGGTTGCCAGAGATCTGATCACTTCAGTATCACTTATATATTGTATATATTTTAAACACAATTGAACATCGAATGAAAGTTGCTGAGTGTAGGTCTAATGCCATATGCTAACTGTTAAATGTTATCAGGTATTGAATTAAGCGTCTCATTTTTGTGTTATTAGGTTAATTTTGTAACTTTGGACATAATATTATTTGTCAATTTTCAACATTGTACATTTTATGCATTGAAATTCATATAAATGCATTTTCAGGTGTTAGAAATTTTACCAAGTGTTACTGTGTGAATAGAGTTAATATAAGAGGCGCACACATAAGAACAAAAAAATTGATACATACATAATTACACAGGTCATAGAATAAACATGTGATACTTAATTAACATCAACAAACAAACAAAATACAGTCGAAATATAAAAGCAATTTCGAAATATTGCTCTTCCAAGAATTCTTCTGAAGTTAAACAGGAAAAAAACGTTAAATTAATAATCATTGTGTTATTGTTTCCTCACGTAGCGTATGTATATATATATATATATATATATATATATATATATATATATATATATATATATATATATATATATATATATATATATATATCATTTACCTTAACCGACGCATTTCATCGTTTGATTTCAATTTGTCTTTATTTATATAAATATAAATGACGGTTAAAATTATATTGTAGTTACATCCAATTCCTTTTTGCTCGCACACACGTACACACACACACAGACATATATATATATATATATATATATATATATATATATATATATATATATATATATATATATATATATACATATATATATATATATATACATTGAGAAAGAGAAGTAGTGAGAGAGAGAGAAATTTATATATACATACATATATATATAAATATATATATGTATATATGTGTGTCTGTGTGTAAAATATACAAATGTATAGAATATATAGATGCATATATATATATATATATATATATATATATATATATATATATATATATATATATATATATATATTGGGGTAAAAGTATTCGTATAATACAAAAATAATAATACATAATCTTCATTTAATACTTTGTAGAATAGCCATAATTCACTTCTACAGAAACCAACATCTTATTGTAGTTCACAATTAATGATTTGCAAATATTTGTGTTTTTTTGTTCCATTCTCCATCACATTTGGTCTTTCGTATCCGGGTTGATTGTTGGTGCTCTCGACTCGATTTAAATTTTTAAATAAAGCCACAGACTGAGGACTGACTTAGCTATTTCAGGATATTTACATTATTTTTATCAAGACATTACTTTATAGATTGTGCAGAGAGTTTAGTTTCATTGGTAGAAGATCGAAACCTGAGGAAATTGAAGATTTTCTACCTAAATCATTAAATTTACTACCAAAATATTTTGATATGCTGCGGCATCATTCTTCCATTTATAACCGATATGTGCCAGTATATTTTGCAGAAAAAAAACATAAATAAACCATGATGCTTTCGCCACAAAACCTCACTGTTAGAACTGTATTATTTCTTTAAAAGTTTCTCCATCTTTCCTTCATATATGCTTTCTAGAATTTACGTTCAAACTTCTCAGTCCTGGTTTCGTCAGTCCACAATACTCTTTACCAATACAATTTTTCCTTTGCTTAAATTCACGAAGGAATTTTCACCTGGCATCTATGTGTCTTTTCATATGCAGTGAGGTTATCCGAGGGAAATGTGACTTTAAATTGTTCCTATGAAGTCCATGGCTTATTATCTGTTTAGCGACACGGATTCTAATCCTGCTGCACTTGAGGAGTAATCATCGAATTTTGTTTAATTTGGCTCATTAATTTCCTAGAAGATCTCGCACCCGTTTTGCTTTGGTTTTCAACAGATTTGAGTTTGGTTTATACCTTGCAATGAATGAACTAATCATATTAAATGAAATATTCGGGTTGTCTGAAATATTTCTGTAATTTCTGACCTCTTTCCTCAAGTAAACGATCAGTTCCTTTTGCGAATTAGTAAATCTTTTACCTCTTGGCATGAAGAAAAACCTACTGGCACGAATATCAATTTTAGTATGGTCTGTTTGTATTTTAGGATAAAAAGAATTACTGATGGCATTATTTCTAGAATGGAACATTCTAGAATATTCCACTTGAATAACCTATTATATTAAAGCAAATTAATAGTTTTAAAATATGAAATTTGCATTGTCCGATCTTTTTCTCTCCCATTAAAATAGAATAATGGAATTTATTTCCATTAAATCAATTTTTCTGTTTTCTGTGCCTATTGAGGTGTTATGAATCTGTACACAGTTAATTATATGAAAAGTATGTGTATTCATTAGTTTGAAATACAGTAAATTAAAAAAAGCTTATGCGCAAATATGTTTTCCCTCAAGATATATATATATATATATATATATATATATATATATATACCTATATTTATATATATATGTGTGTATGTATGTATTTATATATATATATATATATATATATATATATATATATATATATATATATATATATATATATCCGATCCAATGAGAACGAAAATAGTAAGTCTAAAGTTCAAACATTAATCCAAAAGAGGTCTCGATACTGATAGTAGACCGAAGTTGTTTCTTTGTAGGGAGTAAACTGTTTTTATCTATATGAAAAAATTATATATATATATATATATATATATATATATATATATATATATATGCACACACACACACACACACACACACACAATATTCAAATGCGTGCTCCACCTCACTCAGTTACGCATATGAATACACACATATCTGTAATTTTGAATGAATTTATGCTAATTTTCTTTGGGAATAGAAGTCTATGCAATACTGTATGTAAAGAATTTTTTTTACTTTATTAATGAAGTATATATTGCGGAATCTCTAAGTACATCTCCAGGTAAAAGATACGTATTTTTTTTATTTATGCACGGGCGAGTGATTTATACCATATCAGGACATTCAGACTCGCGTTCGTCTGTCTTTACTTATGCCTTGCTTCTTACTCTCTTCTTTATATAGTCACATCGTTGTATAATCCATATATAAGCTGATATTCTTACTTGCGTCGAGCGGAGAAATGGTATTATTATGTGACAAAAATAGAATTTCCATCGTATTTTTACTTCATTTCTACATCGGTGTATTTAAGGAAATCTACTGAGAAAATAAAAGAATCTTAGTGATTGCTGTATAGAAAGGCGCAAAGAAAAGTATGTATAATTCTGCTTCTTCCTAAGTTCTGTGATTATATCCTTAGCTAGTGGTTCCTCTGTCAATACCTTACACGTTATGAACTGATTAGTTCTGATCAAGAGCAAAGACGGAAATGACATATCAGAGATGCAGTTTAGTTTCACCGAGAAACAGAAAGAAAGAAAGAAAGAAAGAAAGAAAGAAAGAAAGAAAGAAAGAAAGAAAAAAAAAAAGAAAGAAAGAAAGAAAGATGATAGAGAAGGAGATAACATGCTCGGTTTTTTAACGTCTGCTTCAGTGAAATTGAAAAAAATGTCAATTTTTTTCATTTGTACCTTCTTGCTTAATGGAATAAATACCTACATTCATACTCAGGATTGTTATTGCTATATTTGCTTAAAGATGTTAAGCGCCAATATTTAACAATGGAATCGGGGAATTTCTTCGGGTATTTTGAAGTCGTAGAATTCACAGAGAGTTTATGCAAGAATTAACTTAAGGATTATGATTCATCAGAAAATTCACATACGAAAACTGAGATTTTCACGATTATTTTCAATATATGTAATGGGAGGACAACTAAACAAATTGCACGATGTTTGAAAATAAAATGACGCACGTAAATTATGTTTTTTTATTTAGTAATATAATTACAGAAAATTCACTTAGAAGAATAAACGATTTAGACAGCTATTTTTTTTTTAAAAAGGTTAAATTTAAAATAGAACAGCTGTTAAACATTTGTGAATAAAAAAGAAATTTACAGAAAAGAAACCAATTTAAATAGAGCATCAAAATGATGCTCTAAGAAATAAACACTCAGAAAGAAAAAAAAACAAGATTAAAATTGCCAGCAAAACTCGTATACAAAAAGAAAAAGATTGACAGAAAGAGGGATGTTTATGTAAGCAAATCGATAAATCGGGAGTCTAACCATAAAAGAAAATGTTTTACGCCAGAAATATTGCAAAATAATATCTTTTCTTGATAACACGATATATTCCTATTATTTCCATATATCGAAAATAATACACTGAACATTTCAGATCAACTTCAATTAGCTGAGTCAAGCTAAGGACTCATTTATATACCATCATAAAAACGATCTGGTTTGGCATTTAGTCTTAATGTGTTTGAATTTTCAAGAGGAGGCAGTTTTCATTACTAGATGAACCTTTCAAATGATTTTAACTGGATTTAATCCCAGCTATCAAGTCGTTCTTTCACATTCTATGACCTTAATGGTTTGTGTGTAGCATGTCGTTTCATAACGTGGATGATCAAAGTTCTTCTATCCCTGGGGGAGGGGAGCTTTAGCAGCATTTTCTCCCAGCTCCGCTCCCTTCTGTTCCGCTGTGTATTCAGACAAATTCAACTCGTTCTCATCCACTATCTCTGTTGCCCTCGATGTGCCCTGTGAGTGTTCATTTCTCCAAACCTCTTTATGTCTTCAAGAAACTGAAGCTGGCTCCTAGTACAATGACTTTTTTGTTGACATTTTCAACATCGTTGCTTACTTGCTCCGATCACGGAATACTCAGTATCATTCTGTAGAACAAGATTGCTGTTGTTTCCAGTTTTCCATTTATGTAGGCTGTTCCAGCAACTCGGACCGATTTAAAATGTGAATTATATTCAAACAGAAATGCATTTCGCGCACTTGGCTATTTTTTTGGTCAACATAATCGACCAACTGAGAGTGCAATTTTTAAAAAAATGTTCGTAAATTCAAGACGACTGGGTCGGTGGCTGATACGAAAACGCCACTGCGTGCTCGTATACGCAGTTCAGCTAAAAACATTGCTGCAGTTCACGAGAATGTGGCCGAAAATCCAGTCACCTCTATTTGTCATCGCGCAGAGGAATTCAACCTCTCCACAACAACGTTACAACGAATTTTGATCAAAGATTTGTCTCTACACGCTTACAAAATTCATTTGACTCAAGAACTGAAACCTGCTGACCATTTATAACACCGTACATTCAACAATTGGGTGCACGTGCAACGAAAATCCAATGAAGTTTTTTGCAAAAATCATCTTTAGTGATGGAGGCATCTTCATTTTGGTGGATTCGTTAATAAGCAGAATTGTCGCATTTGGGCTGATGAAAATCCAAGGAAGATATTTGAAATGCCACTGCATCCAAGAATTGTCACTGTTTGGTGTGCCTTATTGATATCGGAATCATTCTACCGTCTATTTATAAATTTGAACGTCCATTTTTGTAATAGGCTTCGATAACTTTAATTCGTTTTTTGATTGTTAATCTTTCTATGGTTGGAACTGCCAAAGGCTTAAGTTTTTAAATCTGAAAGAAAAAGAAAAAATATCATTAAACACTTAAATTTTATTAACATTTAAAATCGGTTCAAGTTATTGGAACAGCCTTTATATGGTGTTATTGTCCAGTATTAATTGCCATACTAAAATATGGATATCACATAGCAACATGGCACTCTTTTTTGTTTCTAACAAAATGTTATTGTTTTTTTAATATTTGTTTTAACTTTTTCTATGCACTTTTCGCTAACCCGATGCGCGTTCGGATTTTGGTGTTTTTCAAATTCCCTTAAAACAATATCCTGACACTTAAACATCTGTATTAGTTTGCTGGGGAGTTCTCCAATAGTTATTTGGAATCTTGAGCTTTTTCTATTGTAGAAAACCATAATTGCTAGATTCTTATACTTGATGGTTAGTCCTTTCATCTTACTTTCCTATATTACGTTGTCTGAAAGACCTTGTAGTCTTCTTTATGTGTTTTCCTTCAAAACAGTGTCATTTTTATCTTATATTGTTAGGTTTGACCCCTAACTCACAACTATAAATTCTGGTTGTGTCTCCAGAACCCTTGGGATAGACTTGATGTATCAGTGGAACAGATCTGTAGAGAAGGCACACCCTTGTCTTGCGTCCATTTCTATTTTCTATCTGCACAATGAGTTTTCTATCCGTATGCAAGAATAAGTTCTGGATTATTCTAAAATCCTTTTCGGGTAGATCTAGTCTTCCTAATAGTTGAAATATTTCTTGAGTCGTACCATGTCAAATAGTTTAAATTATAATACATAAGTGTGTATCATTCTGCATTTGTATTACTTTCTAAAAAATAATTCTAATAATAAATATCGTATTTCTGGGGCCCAATGTTCTTGACAGATCACGCCGTTTACTCTTTTCTGTTTAAATCCGCTAGTCGGTATATTAAACCTGATTTGGATTATAAGCTATGTTATGCGTCTCAGTAAGCTGACGAAGATCGCTGATTGATCAGATAATGCTAAGAAAATTGTTTTAATGAGGTTCTCCTGTATGATGTCATTCTCATGGGATTTGTTTATCAATATTGTGGTCTTGTCGACGCCAAAGTCGCGCAAGGCTATGGGCATCCCTATTACGATCGCATCTGGCCTTACTGCTTTGTTTCTGTTTGTCTTGTTCAGATTGATTCCGAATTTAATATATCTGGCCCGTCTATATATTTGTATATTATAGGTTTCTCTATATCTCTAATCTCTGTAATCATAAAATAGTTCTCTGGTGTATTCACTCCATTCTTTGGAGTATTTTTCTTTTATATCATCAGTGTTCTTTCCTTAGATTTTACACATCCTGTTGATGTACACACATTTTGTACGGTTAATTTTTTATTCAATTTTACATATTTGTTTTGTCTGTGTTACTCATTTTTTTCTGTTTCTTTACACTTTTCATTGATCCATTCCTTTTTAGCCTGCTTACATTTGTGTCTAATTTGCGTAGTTAATGGCCTGTACATGTGTCCGTTCCTAAATATTGTTTCTTTTTTATCATCTATAGAATTTAAGATGACATTCGGCCTTTCTTTTCTTGTCTCATATACCTTGGAATTATCTCATTCAACGACATAACTCGTGCTTTACTCAATGCTTTCCAATTTGAATTTGTATTCTTGCTCAAGTTTGATTCACCATCTCATTCTTTTCTGACCTTGACATTCAAGTCTCCCATGTTGATAGTGATTTCTGGTGACTTACATTGAACCTTGGATTTTATTGATTTTTCTAAGCATTTCACCCCAAGCAAAGCGGGAATTTTACTAGCACACAGGGGTTACATAGAGTGATAGTGAGAGAAAAAAAATGGGTGTAGGGGAATTGAGAAAATGATAAAGAATTAACGGGGTTCAAGTCAACAAAATATGGCGGTTGACGCTGCATTTAATTTTTTCAAGTAATTATCAGGGAAGCAAGTAACAGGAACTGAGTCCCTTAGTCGGGAAATGCGAAAAAAGTCAGAGCAGTTGCCATGAAAATAATTGTAGAGTTGTCTAGTGAGCTTTAAACTCAACTATCTTCCTCCGTGTACGCTGCTGCCGGTGTGTATATAACAATAATTGCTACGTGAAGCGCTTCCCTATCAGCTTAGCTAAAATAATCTTGTACGAGAATTGATACTATCCCAGATATTCTCATATAATTATGTACTATTAAATCTACATGTTTTTTTGTTTTTTTTTTTCATTTTATCTTTTCTCGCAGGTATAATCCTGATTTGGCACATACGAAATCACCCATTGCTTACCTAATTTCACATACGCTTAGAATGTTAACAAATATAAGGTCTGAAGCATAAATTTGAATTAAGAGAAAACTAACAATTGGTTCACGGAATCTAGATCACTGATTTAACTCACATTTAGTCATCTTTCTAATTTCTTGAATTTCCAACGGTTTTTAATGCATAGCTGTATAGTAATGTATGACAAGGACAAAAAAATTGAACGAAGAAAACTGTATCATTGTCATGTAAATTACGTTGTCTGCTAAATTCATATATTTGCTGTTTATTCAATGATCGCACACGATACAAACGATATAAGATTTGCGATAAAAGAAGCAGAGGATAAAAAATAAAAATAGTCAATATTTGAAAAGGAAAAGGTTAGAAATTTCGAAAGGCTAAGATTAAGTAACTCGGAGTTATAGTATACTCTCTATATTTCTTTTTTGAAAATGAGAGAAAAAATAAAACTGTTAAAATTTTTTCCTCTTGGGATTTATTGTTTCTCAGCTGGAAGTTGAGATCTTGATGCGTGAGCCACAGCTTTTCGCGAACCGTCTGGCAGTTTATGTAATATGCAAGCGCCTATGCCGTACGAGCTTGCATCACTTGCGTCTATGATGTCGAGACTAGGGTCGAAATGTGTGAGGGAGATGATCTTGATCTTCTCGAATGCGTCTTGGCATTCCGGGGTAATGACCATGGTTTGTCCTTTTTTAAAAGCTGGTTTAGAGGCCCTCTCAAATTTTGCATGTTCTTAATGAACTCTTGGTAAAAGTTAAATGGGCCGAGGAAGCTTTGTAACGCTTGATCGTTATCTGGGTCCGGCATGTTTCTGATTGCCGACGACCGTCTTTATTTATTATGTGTCCTAAGTATTTAATCTCTGGTAAGAAAAGGTCACACTTTTACTCCTTAACCTTAAATCCGTATTCTTGTATCTTTTCGAATACGTTTATTATATAGTTCCGGTGCTCTGCCATAGTTTTACTGGTAACCAGTATATCATCCGAATAGGCTGTTGCGTAGTCAAGATCGCCCAGCATGACGTCCATGACCTGCTGGAAACTTGCAAGCGCAACATTTACTCCAAAAGCCAGCCTGTTGTATTTGAACAACCCTTTTTGGGTGTTTATGCAGAGCAATTTGGAACTTTCTTCTTCCACCTCTATCTGAAGGCATGCGTCCGAGAGATCGATTTTAGAAAAATTTTTCCACCATTGAGTTTATTGAAAATTTCTTCAGGGCTTGGGAGAGGATAGTGGTGATCTTGAAAGGCATCGTTTAACCCTGTGGAAAAATCCGCGCATACTCGTATTTGATTGGACTTCTTTTTTACGTAGACCGTAGGTGCTGCCCACTCGATGAAATCTGTTTTTGACAGAATATCTGCTTGTTCGAGTCTATCTAACTCTTTATTGATTTTCTCTAGAGCAGCGAAAGGGATATTCCGTTTCTTTTTGAATACCGGTTGTGCACCGTCCTTCACTTTGAACTTAGCTTTCATTTTAGTACATTTCCCAAGGCCGGCAGAAAAAAAACTGGGGAAATTATTGTTTGAGTTCCTTTTTTAGATTTACCAAATTGGACGTTTTACTTTGTATCTTGCGACAAAATGTATTCATTGAGCAATCCCAAAGATTGAATTTTTCTATCCAATCAGTTCCAAATAAGTTGTCTGAAGTTTTTAATACGTAGGCTTTGAGCTTTTTGGTAACTCCATTTAGTGTTACTGTAAGTATTACCTCGCCTAAAATGTTAATCTTTTCGCCAGTTACGGATTTTGCTGTTTTATCCGTTTTTAATAAGTTCGGCTTGTTCAGTTTTCGCCAAATACGCCAGTTAATGGTTGAAATATCAGAACCCGAGTCAAGCTGGAATTTAATGGACTTATTGAAAATATCCACTGTTACATATTTTCTTAAATTCCTATCAACAATATTGTCAGATTGAGCTTATCTAATTTTATTTTTGGGTTTTCTCGTTCTGTTGGCGTACCAGCACGAAGTTAAAGTATGCCCACTTTTATTGCAATTTTTGCAATATTTTTTGTTCTTACCTGGACAGAATTTCATCCAATGCCATTTACCACAATGGTAACATCGTCCGGGCAGTTTCTTTAACTTATTTGAGTTTTGGTTACTGCGTAATTTAGGACATGAGATTTGACTTTTGTCTTTTTGAGGGGAATAGGAAGTAGACTTACTTCTGATTTTATTAATCTGAGTCACACCTGATTCCTCGATAGTGTTTGAGTCACGCTTTACAGATATTACTCTTTGACAGTCCTCTGCCAGTTTTTGGAGAGTCAATCCTTGTTCGTTCTCAAGCTTAGTCAGTACCCGTCGTCTGACTTCGGCGTCTTCTGCAGATACGAGACCTTGTGCGACAATTAAGCACTTAAAATCATCGGCAGTCAGTTCGGCTAGTTTAAAATCATTACATAGCTTGTTCACCGATGCTGCAAACGTTAGAAAATCTTGCTGGTTGTCTTTGACTGTATTCAGGCATTTCCAACGTTTGTGGAACAAGGTTGTGTTAGGCCCGAATAATTCCGATGGGAGCTTAATCGTCTCAGAAAAATCCAAGTCAGTCGTTTTCTTGGGTAGTATGAAGTCTACGAACCTACTATGTTCTGTGGTTCCCAGTTTTCTCAATAGTAGACGTACCTTTTTTTTTTACTGGGCCATTGTTCACAGTCTACGTTGAAAATATCTTCGTAGCGCCTGTAAAAAGCCTGGAACGTTTTGTCTTCCTCTGCTACGTATTCAATGGTTTCCATTGAATTGTATATTATACTCTGGGAGAATATTGTATCTTTTTACGAGTAATTCTTTAAGTTGTTTCTGTTGTATTTCAGCATTCTGAAACGTAATTTTTTGGAATTCCATTTGCTGTTTATGTAAATCCCAAAATAGTTGTTGTCTTTCTTCTAATTTTTGTTGCTAGTCCAAATTTAGTTTTAACATTGGGGCAACTACTTTTTACAAATCTTCCATATTTAAAAATGACAGCGCTTTTTTGTTGCTTTGAACCACGTGTACTAAGAGGAGGTACACAAAAAAAATCTTGATAGATTTTTGTTCCCTTTGTTTTCTTTTACAAAAAAGAAAATATGGACAGACAATAGTTAAACTAAACTAATTATGTGTGTTTACCTTTTTTTTCCGTGGTTCCGTTAATTTTAACCTAACTGAATAATTTTTCACCACACTTATGCATTTTTTTTATAGAGGTACAAAAACAAGAAAACTCACCACAGTGAATTTGAGGGGAGAATAATTTTATGTCTGAGTTCAACTCAGTTACATAATTTCGATACTTTTTTCCCGAAAACTTGAGTATAATGGTAGTACTTGATCTTGTGTTGTCAGTTTTTTTTTACGAACAACTGTTTTTTTTCTATGTGTGTGTGTGTGTGTGTGTGTGTGTGTGTGTAAAAAATCGTTATCGTATTGGACAGACTTTGATATTCCGTACATGTCGAATCGCTAGTTTGTCAATGGCGTTTTGTATTGGATAATATGTAGACGCTGGGTATTTAGCTTTTAAATCGCCAGTGTATTAATACCAGCTTAATTCCACGTTCAACACTGCTGTGGAAACGTGTGGAGTTTGTTTATTTTTCGAGTACTGTCACTATTGATATGGTGAGAACGAAATTCTCGAAACTTTCTGTCGCCACTGTTGTGGGACTGGCAAGGAATTACGATTTTTTATTGATATGGTGAGAACGAAATTCTCGAAACTTTCTGTCGCCACTGTTGTGGGACTGGCAAGGAATTACGATTTTTCGACGTGAATGCGTTTCTACAATTCTTCGTCGACCCAGATGTGGGATTGGTAAGGTATTTAAGTTTCGTCGTGAGTGCGTTTCTAGAATCCTCGTCGCCACTGATGTGGGTGCCAAAGTTGGGCCCACAGAAGTAAAACACGGAACACGGATTAGATGTAAGAAAGATATATTAACAACAGGTTACAGAGATAGTGTAAGCAGAGCTTACTATAAGTTAGTGTCCAACACTGGTAGTCGTACTAGACTCTCTGTCACTCTCTATCACTCTCTGTCACTCTCCCTAGGGTGCTATGTCGCCTACTTAATATAGGCCTGGAAGAGTCTATTGTGTAGGTAGTTTCCGGTCTCACAATACTTTTTTAAGCAGTATCACCACATGCAAGGCAGTAATGCCATTAAACACAGGGCCCTGAACGTATTAGGAAGAGAAACAGTAATGCTGAGCGGAAAGAGAAGAGTGTAATTAGGAGGGCATTAGATAGCGATTGATATTGCATTTAAATTTTGACAGATTAAAATTGACTTGATAGCATGGAGCTGGAAGGGAGTCCCACAAGTGAGAAATGCGAGAAAAGTAACTGTTAGAATGGAATTTAAGGTTACATCTACCTAGCCTAAATTTAAATGGATGAGATCTCGATGCCATTTGTCCTAAGAATCACTGAAAACTCTTTGGGTTATTTATCTAAAAGGAAAATAGCTTAAAATAATTTGTGCCAGCAACACAATCCCAACTCAGTAATGGTAAGAGGAAAATGATCATCCAGGCCTTCATTAATGGTACCACCATGCATATTCTGGTTTCCATCTTCAAAGTTTATTCAAGAACTATCTAGAGAACAGTGAATAAGTTTAAAAAGAAATTGAGAGGAAAACTGGATTAGTAGAGAGGAAAACTGAATCAAGTGGTTACAACAGGATGTGTGATCATAATATCAACTTAGTGCTAATGAGATCAATTCGAAAAGACCCAACTTAATCCATAAGACGGTTAGCACGTGAGAAGGGATTATCAATAGTAACAAAAGGCTTGAAAATGAAATTGTACGTGAAACCATTGAGGCAACTGGTTACTCCAGGACAGATGGTTTGAAGGTTTGTGGGCGAATATCATGTTAAGCTTGGGGAGCAATTATGCATTCTTACTGCTCAAAGAAGTACCCAATAGTGTTATAAAAGTCTCGGAGAATTTTAAGATATATTTAATCGTTTCTAGGATGCAGCGGTTCAAATCTTAATCTAACATATGGGCAAATTTGCTGTTACTTCAAAATGGATATTTTTGCTGTTACTCTCTCTCTCTCTCTCTGCATATATATATATATATATATATATATATATATATATATATATATATATATATATAATAAGTGGGTTTCATATTTCAGTATATAAATAGAGGAGCCAGCAGAAGAAAGAAATCGAGATTCAACGATTTAAAGAGAACAACGTGATGGAAAACAATTATAACTAAAATATCTTTAGTAAAAACAATATTCTTTTTAAGTTTTGGCAAAAAACAACATGCAGTCAAAACAAAAAAAAAGTTTGAACGAAGAAATATGTCTCAGTAAATAAAGGAAGAACAAAATTTCCCAAAAGTAAAGCAAAAATTTATGAGCCAAAATAGTAACAGAAATAGGAAAAGAAAGATAATAATTGAGTCTATTTGGCGTATGAAAGTTATATTTGAAATGGTGGTAGTGAAGTTATATTTTTAAATGGTGGTAGTCGTCACTTAGTTTACCTGGGGACGAGATTAATTGATTCTCATGGGAGCTTTCCTTCAATGAGCAATTAGCCGGTTTTGCAAGCGTCTCTTGAAACCAGGATTGGAACTTGGAACCCTTGTTGATATTCTGCCACCGATCAATAGACATCTCAATAGTTTGCTACTCAAGCCATCTTCACGAAGGAAATATATAGATACGTGCTCATCGATATAGAATTCTTCAAATGACAGCAGAACCTGAATAAGTTAAAGGTAGAAAAAAAAATGTACGAAGTGAGATATAATGCGTAGATAAAACAAAAAAAAATGAGATTGAAGAGGAGCTAAATAAAAAAAGATGAAAACAGCGAAGTAAAGAAGCAAGTGGGCATTAATGGTTTAATTAGAAAACACAACATTCGATAATATGGCTCTTCACTTGAAGAACCACACGCAGTGTTATCTGGAGGGACTACCAAACAGGCATTTCTTTACAAAATATTATATGTAAAGACATATCTTTTCCATCGGAAATATCTTTCTCTTTCTCTCATTCTCTCATTCTCTCTCTCTCTCTCTCTCTCTCTCTCTCTCTCTCTCTCTATCTATCTATCAAAAATATGAGATTATATTAGTCAATTCTTAAAAACGGAGGTCTATAGAATTTTAGGAGTATAGTATATTTATATGATAAGCATAATTTTGTATTTAAACTTAAAATATTTTTTTAAAATAATATTTGCAATAATATTTTAAATGACGTAGAATTCTATTATGTAACCAGGCGAATGTTTATGATATATACATATATATATATATATATATATATATACATATATATATATATATATATATATATATATATATATATATATATATATATATATATATATATATATATATATGTATTGAGAATGTCTGATGACAGGATACCCAAGATCCTAATGTACAGCCAGTTAGATCAGGGCTAGAGGAATGTAGGACGCCCATGGCTAAGATACAAATACAACCTGAAAAGCAACTTTTCCGCAGGCAACATACCACATAACACCCTTAAGCGCTTAGCCTTGGAGCGGGTAGAATGGTGATCAACGTGTTTTAGTGGACTCGGCAATTTTCAATAAGCTTGACTGAATCATCTTCAAGAAGCGAGAGCAAGATCTAAAAGGTCAGCCAATCTAACAGTGATCTCATCTCACAATCCTCACAATTGCTCCATGTGTGACCTCTTTTGTAAATCACTAGCGGGTCTTAAATGTCACTTAAGATTATCGCACAAAATTTCATAACTGCATCAATAAGCTGTCAGATCCTCATACGTCGAAACCGACGGGAGAGTCCATTATATATATATATATATATATATATATATATATATATATATATATATATGTATATATATATATATATCGTTCATGAATTTCAAATATATATATATATATATATATATATATATATATATATATATATATATATTTGAAATTCATGAACGATATATATATAGGTTATTCACATAGGTTATTCACTTAGGAACATACCTATACCTGACCGTCACTCATAAGAGTTATGTTTATTAAGAAAAATTTATAATAAATATAAGGTGGCGTGCATATTTTTGTTTAAATAAAAACCTAATTGTAAAACCAACAAGAGCTATGGATTTAAGACCAATGTCCCCCCCCCGTATGTTAAGGAACTTAGTAACTTTGAATCGGAGTTAAAAAATTGAAATATAGGAAGATAAGGAATAATAACTTGCAACAACAAATTACTAAGGATATAAAAGAAATAATGGAGTACAAGAATATTTATGTAAAAGCTGATAAATCTAAATTCTTATATAAAATGAGCCGCAATAATTACAAAAAGATATTAGATAAAGAGGTAATAAAAAATTATATAAAAGCTCCTAATGACATAGAGACTAAAATTAACAATGAGGCTAGTATTTTAATTAATAAATTTAATTTAGGTAATCGAGTAGAGAAAATAAACTTAAACACTTGCTTTATCACCATAAAAGATCATAAAAGTAATTTTACCAATAATCCCGAATATAGACTTAAAAACCCGACCAAGACAGAATTAGTTAAAATAAGTAAAATAATTCTGCAGGATATATGTAAATCCCTTAGAACTTTCCTTAATATTAACCAATGGCAATCTACTAAGGATTGCATCAAATGGTTTGAAGGTTACAACAAAAATAAAAAAATGTTCATTCATTAGGTATGATATTAAGGAATACTATCCATCTATTTCAGAGCAAACACTAAATGAAGCCCTCAGTTTAGCCAAATAATACATTCAAATTTCTGATGACAAAATAAACTTAATTGGACATTGTAGAAAAACATTGCTATTCCACGATGATACTTTATGGATAAAAAAAAGATAATATTAACGGTTTTGACAATACTATGGGAGCATATGACGGAGCAAAGGTGTGCGAGATAGTAGGGTGCCTGCTGCTCCATAGACTTAATGAATATATAGACTTTAATAACCATGGGTTGTACCGCGACGACGGTTTAATCATAGTGGACAATAGTAACCCCCAAAAATGTTACAATATCCGTAAAAAACTGCACTGTTTTTTTAAAAAATTCGGATTCAATCTCGACATAAAAACTAATTTGAAAATTACCAATTATCTAGATATTACATTGAATTTACTAAATGGCACAATGTCCCCATATAAAAAAGAAAACCAAGAGCCCCAATATTTAAACACGAAATCCAACCACCCATCCCATATCATAAGACATATACCTAAAAATATTGGGCATAGACTTTCGACTAATTCCTCCAATAGGGACATTTTTGAGGCCAATAAAACAAATTATGAGGAAGCCCTATTTAAGAGTGGATATAAAAATAAATTAGAATATATTAATATAAATGACCACAATAGTACTCAGAGTAAACGTAATAATAGACAAAGAAAGATTTTGTGGTTCAACCCTCCGTTTAATTTAGAGGTAAAAACTAAAATTGGCAAGATATTTTTTTATTTATTAGAGCAACATTTCCCAAAAAAAAAACTGAGTTACATAAAATATTTAACAAAAACAATGTTAAACTTAGTTATTGTTGTATGCCGAACGTAGGAACTATAATAAATGGATTAAATAAGAAAAAAACTAGGAATAATCCAGGCAGTAATCCCCCTGCTTGTAATTGTAGAAACAAAAACATCTGTCCATTACAGGGAAAATATCAACATGAATGCGTAATTTACCAAGTGAAAATTTGCAAAAATAGCGAGGATACTAACCCTAAAACATACATAGGTGCTATTCAGAACAATTTAAAAAAAAGATATTATAATCATATCAGTAGTTTCAGGAACGAAAAAATTAAGCATAGTACCACGCTATCTACCTATGCATGGAGAACCAAACAAGAAGATAATGTAGACCCGATCCTTAAATGGGAAATACTAAAAAAATGCCCCAGATATAAAGCAGGCCATAAATTTTGTAAATTATGTGCAGAGGAGAAATTAGCCATAGCTTTATTTGATCAACCTAGCCAATTATTAAACTCTAAAACTGAAATCCTTAACGTATGTAGACACAAAAAATCTTGGTTACTTATTTAGACGGTTTCCACCTTAGAATTTTCTTTTTTATTATTACTCCCCCTTCCCATTTTTGTTGAATAAATTTTAACCCCCTCCATCTATTTGTTTGTGGTTTTTCGGTCACGTGGTATGGTTTTAATTATCGCCTATAAATATGTGTTTCTCTTTACCTCGTCAGCCATACTTTCCCTGACGATCCGTTTACGTGAAACCTAGGTGGGTTTGTCTGGCTCACTAGGTGTATCTATCTATCTATCTATCTATCTATATATTTGAAATAGATGAACGATATATATATATATATATATTTGAAATAGATGAACGATATATATATATATATATATTTGAAATAGATGAACGATATATATATATATATATATATATATATCGTTTATGTATTTCAAGTATGTATATCTATATATGAAATTGATGAAATTAATGTATATATTCATATAATGTATATATTGATGAAATTAATGTATATATTCATATAATGTATATATTGATGAAATTAATGTATATATTCATATAATGTATATATTGATGAAATTAATGTATATATTCATATAATGTATATATTGATAAAATTAATGTATATATTCATATAATGTATATATTGATGAAATTAATGTATATATTCATATAATGTATATATTGATGAAATTAATGTATATATTCATATAATGTATATATTGATGAAATTAATGTATATATTCATATAATGTATATATTGATGAAATTAATGTATATATTCATATAATGTATATATTGATGAAATTAATGTATATATTCATATAATGTATATATTGATGAAATTAATGTATATATTCATATAATGTATATATTGATGAAATTAATGTATATATTCATATAATGTATATATTGATGAAATTAATGTATATATTCATATAATGTATATATTGATAAAATTAATGTATATATTCATATAATGTATATATTGATGAAATTAATGTATATATTCATATAATGTATATATTGATGAAATTAATGTATATATTCATATAATGTATATATTGATGAAATTAATGTATATATTCATATAATGTATATATTGATAAAATTAATGTATATATTCATATAATGTATATATTGATGAAATTAATGTATATATTCATATAATGTATATATTGATGAAATTAATGTATATATTCATATAATGTATATATTGATGAAATTAATGTATATATTCATATAATGTATATATTGATAAAATTAATGTATATATTCATATAATGTATATATTGATAAAATTAATGTATATATTCATATAATGTATATATTGATGAAATTAATGTATATATTCATATAATGTATATATTGATGAAATTAATGTATATATTCATATAATGTATATATTGATGAAATTAATGTATATATTCATATAATGTATATATTGATGAAATTAATGTATATATTCATATAATGTATATATTGATAAAATTAATGTATATATTCATATAATGTATATATTGATGAAATTAATGTATATATTCATATAATGTATATATTGATGAAATTAATGTATATATTCATATAATGTATATATTGATAAAATTAATGTATATATTCATATAATGTATATATTGATGAAATTAATGTATATATTCATATAATGTATATATTGATGAAATTAATGTATATATTCATATAATGTATATATTGATAAAATTAATGTATATATTCATATAATGTATATATTGATGAAATTAATGTATATATTCATATAATGTATATATTGATGAAATTAATGTATATATTCATATAATGTATATATTGATGAAATTAATGTATATATTCATATAATGTATATATTGATGAAATTAATGTATATATTCATATAATGTATATATTGATGAAATTAATGTATATATTCATATAATGTATATATTGATGAAATTAATGTATATATTCATATAATGTATATATTGATAAAATTAATGTATATATTCATATAATGTATATATTGATGAAATTAATGTATATATTCATATAATGTATATATTGATGAAATTAATGTATATATTCATATAATGTATATATTGATGAAATTAATGTATATATTCATATAATGTATATATTGATGAAATTAATGTATATATTCATATAATGTATATATTGATAAAATTAATGTATATATTCATATAATGTATATATTGATGAAATTAATGTATATATTCATATAATGTATATATTGATGAAATTAATGTATATATTCATATAATGTATATATTGATGAAATTAATGTATATATTCATATAATGTATATATTGATGAAATTAATGTATATATTCATATAATGTATATATTGATAAAATTAATGTATATATTCATATAATGTATATATTGATAAAATTAATGTATATATTCATATAATGTATATATTGATGAAATTAATGTATATATTCATATAATGTATATATTGATGAAATTAATGTATATATTCATATAATGTATATATTGATGAAATTAATGTATATATTCATATAATGTATATATTGATAAAATTAATGTATATATTCATATAATGTATATATTGATGAAATTAATGTATATATTCATATAATGTATATATTGATGAAATTAATGTATATATTCATATAATGTATATATTGATGAAATTAATGTATATATTCATATAATGTATATATTGATAAAATTAATGTATATATTCATATAATGTATATATTGATGAAATTAATGTATATATTCATATAATGTATATATTGATAAAATTAATGTATATATTCATATAATGTATATATTGATAAAATTAATGTATATATTCATATAATGTATATATTGATAAAATTAATGTATATATTCATATAATGTATATATTGATGAAATTAATGTATATATTCATATAATGTATATATTGATGAAATTAATGTATATATTCATATAATGTATATATTGATAAAATTAATGTATATATTCATATAATGTATATATTGATGAAATTAATGTATATATTCATATAATGTATATATTGATGAAATTAATGTATATATTCATATAATGTATATATTGATGAAATTAATGTATATATTCATATAATGTATATATTGATAAAATTAATGTATATATTCATATAATGTATATATTGATGAAATTAATGTATATATTCATATAATGTATATATTGATGAAATTAATGTATATATTCATATAATGTATATATTGATGAAATTAATGTATATATTCATATAATGTATATATTGATGAAATTAATGTATATATTCATATAATGTATATATTGATGAAATTAATGTATATATTCATATAATGTATATATTGATGAAATTAATGTATATATTCATATAATGTATATATTGATGAAATTAATGTATATATTCATATAATGTATATATTGATGAAATTAATGTATATATTCATATAATGTATATATTGATGAAATTAATGTATATATTCATATAATGTATATATTGATGAAATTAATGTATATATTCATATAATGTATATATTGATGAAATTAATGTATATATTCATATAATGTATATATTGATGAAATTAATGTATATATTCATATAATGTATATATTGATGAAATTAATGTATATATTCATATAATGTATATATTGATGAAATTAATGTATATATTCATATAATGTATATATTGATAAAATTAATGTATATATTCATATAATGTATATATTGATGAAATTAATGTATATATTCATATAAGAGAATGTTTCTTCAAATTATCTGATGCTGACTTTTCAAAAACCATCAATTTTTCATGTCAAAAAATGTCAAAAGATATTAAACTCAAATGAAAACTAATTGTTCATCTCTAATACTTTTATATGCGAATAGTACAATAATCCATTAAATAATATCTCTGGGAAGCAATAAAATAAAGTCGAGAGTAATGACAATGTCGAAACAGTAGTAAAATTTCTACCTAAAATCAAGGCTGATGAAATATTAGGTAGGTGCAAAAATAATATCGCTTTTTGACGTATTTTTAACGTCAAAAAAACGATATTATTTTTGCACCTACCTAATATATAGAATTTCAATAATTATATATTAGCATGAAAAATAATAAACTCGTAGTTTGCAATATAAAATCTGATACAAGTAGAACATGTTTTAAATATTTCTCATATTATTATAAGTTGAATTGTTTGTGTAATATTATCAAATACAATTCATAAATGCTTGTGATATTTATAAATATTTCTAATAAATATTATAAGTTGGAATATTTTTTATATTACAGGCTAAAAATGATAAATATTTCAAATATTATAAGCTGAAATATTTTTATAATACTCTCAGCTAAAATATAATTAATAATTTTATAATCTGAAATATTTATAAAACTAATTATAAGCTAATTGTTTTCATAATATTATAAGCCGACATATTTTTTTTATAATATCCAAATTTGAAATATTTCTAATAATTTTGTCCTCTGAAATATTTATTATATTATTAGTTGAAGTATTTCTAATTATATAAGCTACATATTCATCAAATAAGCTGAAATATTACCTATAATGTTAGAATAGGTATTATTTCTAATAATTTTATTAGCTACAATATTTTTAATAATTTATAAGCTCTAAATAATTTTATAAGCTGCAATATTTCTCATAATATTATAGGCTGAAATTTAGTTTTTCTGAGTTTCGTTTGCATAATAAATACTGACATACATAGAATATGTTTTCTATATTTCTAATGAGGTTAAGTATTATAAACTGACATTTGCATCTTATATGGCTACTATGAAATAAATATTCATTAAAATATCTTAACAAATTCGTTTCGTTAATCTAATTTTTTAGCGGAAGCGTTGACTGTCATAATAAATTCTGACATTGTTTACTTATGACAAATGTGTAACTGAGATTAGTCAAATTTGCCGTTGGTAGTTTTCCCTGATTGTGTCCGATTTTGCAACTCTTTCAAATGAAGAATTCCAGTCACTGTGTATCTTTATAAACCAATGTATCCCTAAAAATGGCCCTGGTTTTCTGTGAAATGTGTGTTTTTTTATTAAGTCACTATTTCAATTATAAAGTCCTTCCTAACAGATAGGTCACTGAAGGGCCAGTCCTGCGGATCCCTCGCATTCAACGCAGGCCTCGCGTATGTGTCATTTCCCGGATTAACGATATTTTTGCCTTACATGATCTGCCTAAAAACGTACTCATGTTATTTGGGAAAGTCCACGGCGATGATACAGCGAGTGGGGGGAAACCGGTTGGTTACATTAAATGCCTAAAAAAATAAACTATTTACATTCCAGTATCTGTCTATATTTCTGAGATAAGATATTATGTACACTATTTACATTATTCGGACTAGTTTCTTCTAGGACACATGACACAGTGGATAAAGACGTTGGTTTGAGCAGTCTACCCAGTGAGCGAAATAAAAGGTTCAGTTCGACATTCCAACCACCTGAAGAATATGGCGACAAAGATATGGACAATAGTCCGAATAATATAGTGTGTTTACATTCCATCATCGCCGATCGGACCGTGAACTAGCGCTAGTCACGATGAATGCATGTCTCTTTGGTACTGTTGTCCTATTTGGGCGGGAGTTGCTCCTTCATCACTTTCCAGTAAGAATAGATTCCAAACGTGTCTACGAATCCTTGGGGGTGACAAAATATTTTCCAACCACAAACCACTATCCCTACTTCCTTGGAAAGTGCTTAGATGGACTACATTTTTTGTTTTCCACAGTTTTGTCTTTCACGGATATGACCTTCCATGCCCCTCCCCTTATTCTAGCAAATCACTCACATTCACTTCGGATTCCACTGGTGAAAAATAAGTTCCACTCGAATAGCTTTCTTACCCGGGAACCACTGCTCTGTGAAGCCAGCCCCCAAGAGGATGCTTTCCCAATCACTGCTATTATCATGTCTCTTCCTATATCATGTGAACTTTTGGATATGTTTCTATTAATCTTTGCCCGTTCTGCCTAACCTCAGAATCTTAATACTGATGATCCTTTCATGTTTGGAGTAGTATATGTTCGTCTAATCTGTTGGCAGAGAGCGGCTTTCCGATTTACTCGTTCCGTCTCTATAATATATTTTTCTATTGCCTTTCAGGTTTTTATGACAAACATATTTTTTCTGCTATGTAGTTTCTTTGGATCGCTGAACAATTACCATACATCTTTTTTCGCCTAAAGAATCCTAATGGAAATGAATACAAAGCTCATCAGACAAGTATCTTTGGTATCGACATATCTAAACTAATCATCAATTAACAATTAAAAATAAACAATTTTAACTTCTCGGGCAAATAATTAGCAAAGAATGTACTACACAATTTAACATTGACACGAAATATTGAAGGCAAGAGAACGGTGATGAATCTTCTTGACAAGTCTGAGTGAATGAATGTCAGAACACAGCCCAAAAGGGGTAGTGTATTGGTTAGAGTTACTTAAAACCAATAAAAGGAAATCTAGAGAAATTTATGGAAATGCCTGGTTTCCCACAACCTGAACGGATATATCACTTTAAAAGGGAAGAAGAAAAACTTTCAGCACAAATACTTTGTTTCGCTATTATCCACGGATTTCTTCATTCGATCGAAAACTAGCAGTCTGAGATAATAAAGTCTTAGTCCATTAGTTTTAATCCTTTTCTGGGAGAATATAAATATTTGGAGGATTATTCTTCACACACTACAAGTGATGAAAACTATGGGGTTGGGCAGGAAAGTGAACTCTATCAAATATTATTGCCGATGGCGGTTACAGATCTGTAATTTGATGGCTAAATATCAGCATTCCGACGGCATCGCTAGAAACCAGTTCCTAATTACAATTTACATTATCACATGAAGCCATGCGGCATCTGTTAAGCATTAAAGATTGGCTTTTAACCGTAAACCTAATGAGAACTCTGGCTTTCTTAGGGTTCGCATTTAATCAGGAAAGCTACATCTTATTAGGAATTTACTATAAAATCCTCTTCTTATAACTTTGTTCGAAATAATTCCTTACGTCTTTCTGTCTTTCCCCTGGGAGGGAGCAATAATATACTACAGTGTGTGTTCGTTCCACGACGATGAAGGCTACATTTTCACAGAAAGTTTGTAACACTTATTACCAAGAAATATGATAAAAGTTTTACAGTCGACCATCAATATTTATCTCTTGTGACATTCGAAAACGCACGTATAGAAACGTGACTGAAATTCACTTAAGGATACTTGGAAGAATCGTTACTACATGAGAAGCTTCTGAAAAGTTGTCAGTACAACTAAAACAAGTTTCCAATGAAGTTCTCATATTTGATTAGATTTGAGGATGAGTAATGTTTCCAAATCTTTCAAAAACGATAAGCTTTTATATATATATATATATATATATATATATATATATATATATATATATATATATATGTGTGTGTGTGTGTGTTATGGTCCGGTTCCTTGTACCGCGTTAATAGTCCAAGGTAGAACCAATAAAGAACTCGAACATGTACATGGAATAACACCAATATATTACAAACAGGAATATATACAATGAAGAAGAAAGTGTTAGTACGAACAATCAGGATTAGTAGTAATTGTGTGAACGCGACTTTGTTTCGGACTGCCTCTGACTCGACTGACTGACTCGTTCGCTCTGACTGACTGACGGACTTCTGACGGAGCTCACTCCAGACTTCAGACTGAACAGTATTTAGACCCCCCCCCCCCACCAGGGCATGATGTGGCATAAGGCCGGTTTAACGTGGGATCTCCGAGCCCGTGGGATCTCCGAGCTCGGCCAAAAATATGCCCTTTTAACCCGTATAAACGGGTTCAGGGTCGGTTTACCTCCCTGAAAGAGACTCCGCCCTTCGACATAGCCTGGTTCGGGTTCCTCCCCGCCCGAAGGCAGAGAGTTCAACCGATCAGCCGCTCGCCCGACTTCAGACTGAACGGTATTTAGTCACCCCACCACGAAGGCATCATGTGGTACAAGGCCGGTTTAACGTGGGGTCTCCGAGCCCGTGGGATCGGCCAAAAATATGCCATTTTAACCCGTATAAACGGGTTCAGGGTCGGTTTACCTCCCCGAAAGAGACTCCGCCCTTCTGCGTAGCCTCGATCGGGTTCCTCCCCGCCCGAAGGCAGAGAGTTCAACCGATTAGCCGGTCAGCCGGTCGCCCAACTTCGGACTGAACTCTCTGCTTCCTCTTGAGGCGCAGTATTTATTATGTATGGAATAGTCCATTATGTTTTTATGGGTAATAACAATATGTATGTATGTATGTATGTGTGTGTGTGTGTGTGTGTGTGTGTGTGTGCCCCAGGTCAAACAGCAAAATTGTACAAATCGTGTAAGAGCAAAATTGTCCTATTGATAGATTAAGATTTGAATAGTTTTATTGTAGAAATGATTAAATATATCTTACTGGAATTCTCTCAAGTTTTTATAACACTATTGGACTCAACTTTGAAAAATAAAAAGGTATAATTACTCTCCAAGCTTAACAGAAGAATCATGGTGAATGCGAATTAAACGAAAATGACATGTTCATCATTATTAGTCATAACCAAGGACACGAAGCTCATGAAAGATCGAAATCAATTTCATATATATATATATATATATATATATATATATATATATATATTATTCCAGGAACAATGTCCAACTTATTTAAGATGATTTTCGTCCTCTCGAACCTTCTAACTTTCTGTCCTGTAGTAATTTGTGATTCTTACAACAAATGGTGTGAAGATGGCTAACACCAATGAGTCTAGAGTTCCTTTTTTAGATATTAAACATTATGTAGGATGGAAAATCATGCAGTTACAGGATTTTTACAATTTTGCTGTCACACCTGGTGTGTATATATATATATATATATATATATATATATATATATATATATATATATATGAGTGCGTGCGTGCGTGCGTTTCTGTGTGAGTGTATGTGGGGGCACTTGTGTGTGTACATATATAAACGTACCTCAATGTATCTCTATATTTAACAGTCCACCCACGAGGAATGTATTTGGCACAAGGCCGAGTTTGACACTGGTTTCTTCTCAGCCCAAAAATATCCCCTTTGAACGGGTTCAGGAACTGTCTACCTCGGCAAAGCTTCGTCCGGTTTCCTCTCCGCCAAAGCAGAGAGTTCGACAGACGTCGCACACAGTCAGAGACTGTATCTCGACGTATCTCGATATTTAACATTCAACCCAAGAGGAATGTATGAAGCACAATGAGGTAGATGTGCTTTTGTTGTTCTTGATTTTTTAAGCTTTTTTAATCAGTTACATCAATAACAACCCGCCTAATATGTAATAATTCCGGATTAAAAAAGATATATAAAATTTACTGTTATATATGAGCTTAATGGATTGCAGCTCAAATTCAAGTATCGGAGAGGCGAGTTCAAATTTCAGTCGAGTTCCTTACATTCAGTGACTTGCTACTAACCTTGGAAAAGGTACGAATCCAACAATTATCCCCCCCCAGTAGAACAGACTGGCATCTATATCAGTTTAGGAAGGAAAACTCTGAATTTAAAAAATACTGTATGTAGCCCTGGCGAATCACACACTATGCAGCTAATGAAAATATGGTTCACATAAACGCCATGATCTCGTCTGCGGTCGATACGAGGTGCAATCCAGAATATTTGAGTCATTTAACTCTTTATATGTCAGTAATTTTACTATATCATTACTATACAATTAGTAATTCGATCTGCTGTTGTTATTCCAGATTGTATGATACGACTTCAACAGGTTATTGAACACACCCTATTAAATACTAGTTTAGAGAATGAAGATGTGATAACAATTTGGAAGCCCGCTATGCAATAAAGTTTTTGATAGAGAATAACAATAAACTGCTTACCCTCCATACATTCCAGACATTCTTCCCTGTGACATTTACTTATTCTCCAAGCTAATGGGGAAATTCAGCGGCAGACGTTACGAAAACATTGAGCAGATGACGGAGACTGTGACAATGGTCATGTATACCTTTCGTTTCGCTGACTTCTATGAGGCTTTCGGGATGTAGCATGTCTGTCAAAAGAAGGACATTGAAGTGAAAGGGTCCTACGTTGAAGAAGATTATAGTTTTGTACTTAATTGTCATCAATTATTGTCTCTATTGAAAAAGTCTGAAAACTCCTACAGTTTACATAGTTCTTTAATCACATCAAGCGTTATTATAGTCGACACTTCGTACTAGAAACAGACGCTCTATTTCTATTTCTTAAACGGTATTTGTCGCGTATATCTTTTGCGCATCCGAGGAATCCTAGTAAATGAAGTCCGGTCTTCGGGAGGAATTGAACCTTCTTCCGGGGAGAGACACGCACACACACACACACATACAAACACACACACAAACACACCCGCACACACACAGACACACACACACACACACACACACACATATATATATATATATATATATATATATATATATATATATATATATATATATATATATATATATATATATATATATATATATATATACTTATAAAATGCAAATAAATATATCCATGTAAAACTAAATAAATTGCTACTCACTAGTTATTAACTAACGCCTGAGAAGATGTGTTAATATGCATCGAGATATTATTGCATTTATGAGGCGTTTTTTACTTCGTAAAATAATGCATATATATATATATATATATATATATATATATATATATATTTCACATCTTCCTTTTATTGTACATTTTCTGTGTTAATTTTAAATCTTCCGTTGAAGCCTGAAGAGCGGGAGCGAAATCGTTTGCTTCGCCAGTTTTTAATATGTCTCGTAATATTAAGTTTTATACTTTTACTTCGATCATTAAATTTTGTACCTAGAAAAATATCTTTAATATATATATATATATATATATATATATATATATATATATATATATATATATATATATATATGTGTGTGTGTGTGTGTGTGCGTGTGTAATTTCTATATATGTTATGTATATTTTATATATGCGCGGTACTTATTGGAAAGTGATCAATATCAGTGATAGTGATAAAATATTTAGTTTTATTGATGTGCGTTTGTGACCATTGGTTTTACGCTCTTGCGATAGTCAGATAAAAAAGGGTGACGAAATCACATCTCTTAAAGTTTTCGGTCTGAAGATTGAATATATATATATATATATATATATATATATATATATATATATATATATATATGCTCGAAGTAAATTATGACTAAAATTAATTTTTAAGGTTTTCTTCTTTACTCTTATTATCATTATTATTAGTCAATGAATATATCTTTGCACAAATTATATTTGCAAGCCAAGAAGTTTTAGTTGTGTAACTTTTCAATTATTTACGTCGCCATATTCGGGGTGGTATGACCAAAAATAAGTCATAGCAATTTACTAGGCGCATTTTAAATGTGGTACAAGGCCGAGGAATGAACCACCCAGTGAGCATTGAATTCACTACTTTATGTTAATTCATTCAGCGACACAACCTTGTTGACTATTACACGGCATCGAAGTACCCTCCAAAATAATTTATATTTATAATCCGAATTAACGTACTGTGTGTTGAGGTATTGAATTATTCAACAAACTCTGATTTTTTTTTTAAATATTGACATAAGAACTTATTGTATTTATTCCGTTTCACTGTATTAATGCTAGATGTAATGACAGGTTCGTCTATTTTGTTTCATAGGATCGATTTTTCTGTTGTTCCCATAATTGTCGTCGGCAGAATCCTTTTGATTTTCTTTGTTAAAGATGATGTAATTTTTAAATGCTCTCCACTTCCTTTGCGAATCAGAAGATTTCAGCCAGGATCTGCCAGGATTCTAATGTTCATGTAAATGTAGGAGTCATCTCTGCTCGTTAACAGCGTCCAGAATATGTGAATTCCTTTGTTTCACCGCCTGAGCAAGCCACAAATGACTTTTAGATGGTAAGGTCCAATGTGTAAAGAACACTCGTGATCCCACAAGGAATTATGGCATGATCAGGTCCATTTACTATTCTACATCAATGTATTAATGACATCTAAAGGAATAATCACGAATAGTTTGATTTGCATTTCTAATATATGATGCCGGATTGTATGATGATGATCATGTCGAGAATTCTTGTTGAATACTTCTGACTCGTTCCTTCCAACCATTTCTGTCATACATCGCCGTCGGCAGGTCGTCCAGATGGCATATAGAGTCATCTACATCTTGGTCAATGTAGGTGAGATGAGGTCTTTCAACCGATCTTTTGCCGCGCAATGGGTTCCATAGAAGGACGTCACTCACAGGTTCAGCCTTATTTCTTCAGGCATGACCAGCTAGTTGAAGCTTTCTCTCTCTTAGCGAAACTGAGATAGGAGAAAGGTGCCGTGGATCATGAAACGGTGAAACTCCACTAAAATATGTGTGCTACGTGTGTCTGACGACCAAAGTATAAGGGATGCGTCTTCATATAGAACAGAAATAATTCATTAGGGTTTGATATCGAATTCTTTGAGATATCCTGTGTCTGGAAATAAATGATATTTGCGCCTCCCATTTCAAATTTACTTCTTTCTTCTTCCAACTCTCGAGATCCTGCTGATTATTCGCTAACCGTCTTCGTCGTCTTCGCCATGGATTAATGTTTGAATAACTTTTTATACCAAGATCTGATATTAAATTCGTAATATACGGTCAGTATATTACATGGTTGGCATTTTCTTCTGCGTATATAACAGCTTACGTTTTTTTTTCTGCTCCTGTATAAGTTGGTTGTATGGAGATCATAGTCAATGTCATGCAAAATGTCAAGCGTGCATGGTGAAATTGTTTTTTGATAAGCGGTTGATTTTACGGAGTAAATCTATGAGAGATATCTGGTATCTGGCTGGTGGTTCATGAGAAATAAAAGGTGGAAATGTTTTGCTGGGTAATAATCTATTGGAACGTGTAGTTCTTATAATCTCGTTTTTTCAGTGTAGAGTTTATTATCGAGCAGTCTTGATACGTTTTTGTGCTCTTGCTTTTGCTAAAATACTGTATAAATTTTGATTTTCAAAACATACTGTAAACTATACTATATAGATACTTATGCTTAGTCAATACGAATCGAATAAAAAGGTGAGTAAATGTTACATTAAGAGTAAGCATTTAGAAATAGATAAATGGTATTAGAAATGAAGAAAGAAAGACGGAACTGTCATGAAATACCATTCTTCTTATATAACAGTAAATGCTGGACAATTACCTTATTGATGAAGAAGAGATATGGTTCTATAGAAGGATGCTGAGAATAACAGGGACTGGACATGTGAGTGGGGAAAAGGTTTTATTGGAAAAGGGATCCATATATTTGACATCAAAAGGGGAGAGTTGAACTTTCTACGGATCATATTAAGGAAAGATGGTTTAAAATATCTGACATTCCTAGCTCATATTGATGGTAATAAGGACAGTGGAAAATAGCGCATTACCTCCCTAACGAGCTAGAGTAAATGAATGGAATAATAGGGTCTAATACAGATAACGAAAGGAAAACATTTACTAGGAGAAAAAAGGGAGGGAATTAGGGACAACCATAATAGCCAAAGTCCTCAAAGGAGAGAACACATACATGAAAATAGTGTTTATAAACACTACGTAAATGAATGTTAGGAGTGCTTATATATATATACATACATACATACATACATATATATATATATATATATATATATATATATATACACACACACACACACACACACACATATATATATATATATATATATATATATATATATATAAAGAAATATAGTTTTAATGTGTGCTATATTTATGGGATAATGTGCCTGATATTAGAGATAGAGCGTATGTAAATATAAATATAAAAGTGAATAGCATGAAACAGCCTGTTGTCTCTGACTGTTGACTTCAGTGTTTACACACGCACACACACACGTACACACACACGTACACACACACACACACACACACACACACATATATATATATATATATATATATATATATATATATATATATATATATATAAGCAAATATAAATGGATATAAATCCGACAGAATGAAGAAAAATATTTGGAAAAAACAAACAAAAATCCTTAAATGCAATTATGTTGTTTTAATATGAATGAAATGTCAACGTCTGACGTTTCGGTTTAATAAACCTTCTTCAGGACAATATTCATTAAAATACAATTAACATAATCAGTTCAACATGACAAAGACGATGGACATAAAAACAAGACTTATCCAAAACAGATAAGTGAAAATTTTAAATGATCAGCTATCCGTTTAAGCGTGGTCACGACATAATTGCATTTAAGGATTTTTGTTTGTTTTTTCCAAATATTTTTCTTCATATATATATATATATATATATATATATATATATATATATATATATATATATATATATATATAAACTGATTCCCGTCAATTTACTACGGAAATTTATTTAAAAAATATTTAAAATATTTAAATCTTAGAAATTTCTCCTTCATGAGAATTTTTTTTAATAAAAGCCTTTATTTTATAGAAGCCTTCATTTTCCGTTGGATTAGGTACATATTCAAATAAAAGATATTACTAAAATATGCATATTATTGATTGAACAGCTGTCATCATGTTACATAAAATAAAAATTACCAAAGAGTTAATAGAAATATTGACTGCAAGAATTACGATGCATTATTCAAAAAGAAAATCTCTCTCTTTCTCTCTCTCTCACACACATATATATATATATATATATATATATATATATATATATATATATATATATATATATATATATGTGCGTGCGTGTGTGTGTGTAATATAACGTGTATTTTACGTTCATCAAAGCATAACAATGCAGTATACATTTATTCTCATTTGGCATAAGTTAACATCAAATGAACAATAGAATATTAAACATCACAATTAATTCTTTCGCCTGGACAAATTTATGTCGTGACTTACTCATCAATATTTCTGATGTTGTTTTTATTTCAAACAGACGAATATTCTGCGCGGTAATATAAATAAAATCAGCAGAACTTTCTCAGTTGAAACATACATTATTTAAATCTTCTTTACAAAGTTTTAGTTTAAGCATTTTTAATAATTCTCTGTTTTCAAATGTTTATAATTCCAGAAATTTTGTGAGTGTAAAATCTTAAGTCTTCTATAAAATCAATTATTAGTTTGGTGCAAAAATAATAACGTAATAATGTCGTTTTTGACGTTAAAAAATACGGCAAAAAACGACATTATTACGTCATTATTTTTGCACCAACCTAATACTTCTATGATTACATATTGAGAGTTATTGAAATATTTTAGAGGAGTATCAAACTGACGAATTTTAATTTAATATAATATTTATTATATCCAATATATTAGGTTGGTACAAAAATAATGACGCAATAATGTCGTTTTTTGACATCATTACGTCATTATTTTTGCACCAACTTAATATAAACGAAGATTCACTCAAAAACTATAAATATGTCGTCAAGGTGGCACGGAGAAGTAAAGGATAGCAACTCGGATTGAGGAGTTCGAATTACAGTCTTATCTGTTACATTCACTTACGTGCCCTTGGGAAAGGTATGAATCCTCCTCTACTCACGCCAGCTATGGGTAAATAGCAGGGAAGACCGGTTTCTATAACCTTGGATGGCAACTGGTCTACCGAAGAACGATATGGTAACCTAGTGCGCCTAAGCGTGTATCAGGCATGGCGAATTACAGACTGAATTTGTCATCAACATTTTCTGTTTTTATCAATTTAAAAAAAATATATCAAAAAATAAAGTTTATTTTAGTCAATTATATATTCAGCATTATTTACTCAATATTATAAATACTTCAAGTGTCCTGTTACCACTTTTCAGCTGTTCTGGGTAAGACAATAAACTACGTCCAACACCAAGGTCTCTGATCAGGAGGTTTTGAGCAGCATGGAACCACCTCTTAATTGCTGGTGTTCCCAGGTTCACCCTGACTCTGGGCGATAGCACCCGTTAGGGTGCTAGCTATGGACAAAGTTAACCCGCAAACTTGGGTTGAAACACTATGAAAGTATACTAATAATTTTTAATGCTGGGAATAAATATTTTTTTGGAAAAATTACCAGGAATGAATTTAAAAAAAATAAAAAAATACCAGCAATACATTTATGAAGAAATACATATTTCCAGCAATACATTTTTGGAAAAATATTACCAGCAATAAAAATCTTGTCGACATTAAATAACCTATTGAGGTTGATATGCCGTAAAATAAAACAAACCACTTTTCAGGCAGCAATACGTAACATTTGCATAAAATCACATATGTTTTGATAGAAAACATTCTCGACGTGCTCTTAAATCTTGTTTTTATCAGATAAAGTTTTCCCCATCAACAGTTTTTGTCTCTATCGAAAATATAATTATCGACTGGTGCAAGGTCAAGCTATTGTTGTTGCTGTTGGGAGCGAAAAAAAAAAAACAACGTGATCCAAATTTCCTTCCTGTTTTAATCTTCCTCCATGTTTCCTTGCGTTTGCATGCAGGAGAGCATTTATTTTCCTATTGATAAATACAGGACGAATTTCTACCAAACATTTATAGATACATTGAGGCTGCTGAACGTATAAATATGCATTTACGGTTTCATTTTGTTTAGAACTCTGATGAATAATACACCGACATACATTATTATGTTTCTTCCATCATGCCGAGTTTTTTGGTCGGATGTGGTTATTTATAACACTCAATCCACTATCTTTTACATTGAACATTGTTGTATGTTAGTATAGACAATTTATTTCTTAATTGACACTTATCATTAGTAGTTTGAATGTTACATCCGTCATTGAATTAAAATCATTTGTGATTTAAACGAATAATTAAGTTTAGCACATCATTTTATATGATATTCTTTTGATATGATATAAATATGAATCATTTTATATGATATTCTTTTTGTAATCATGCATGGTAATTTTTGCAGGAAATAGTTCTGTTGAATCTTTGGTAATTTTAACTTACTGTAACATGATGATAGCTGGTCAATCAATATTATTCATATTTTAATAATTGGTTTTATTTGAAAATGTGCAAAATCCAACGGAAAATGAAGGCTTCTATAAAAAAAAAATCTCATCATGTAGAAATTTATAATAAGATTTAAATATATTTCCATAGTGAAATGACGGAAAAGCAGATTAAATGTTCCTAAGAAAGAAAATAATACTTTATCAAAATCTAGCGAAACTGAAAATAAGGATGAACATATCGTTAATCATTTCCAACACCAAAAAAATAAATAAATAAATACATGAAAGAAGGGATTTAGGGATTTTTTGCTACATCCATATTCGCAAAATTTGAGATTCGTAATGCGCACGGTCGAATAGGGAATTAGATCATATTACACCCATTTTCTAAATGTAGAAATATCATTAGTCTACAAAATCTTGATTGGAAACAATGTTTACCTTAGTTCGAATAAGAGTTTAATAGAAGGAAAATTTGAGTTTTGTTCCTCATAATATTAATAATAATAACGAAATATCCCCGTTATCACATGATTTTTTCCTTAAAATATTGGCTTATTTTGCCTAATGAACATTGCTGGTTAGGGCTGGGGAATTTTGTAAATTAGACGATAGTCGGTCTAAATAATTGGACGCCAACAACTAATAGGTTAATTAGTTTCAGCCTCTTTGCGTAGTAGGAGTTCATTAAATCAAAGACTGTATGAAACTTACTTCTTATTAAATCCAGAAGGTATTCTCAAACTTCATAAGGCTACATGCTAATATTTTAAGATATATTTTGCAGTAACGAGTTTATTATTATCTTTATTTTATTTCATTTGGTTTCCGATGTGAACTCATTTCTTTAAGGGTCCCGCCCAGGGACCTAAGTTTAGAAAGGGCATTATGACATTTTCCACTGGAAACAATAATAATAAAAAATATATAGACAAAGCCCTTCGTAAGGTGTGGGCTGTACTCGGGAGAACATTTTTTTTTTGTATTTCTTTAAGGCATGGACCTCCAGGGATCCCTTCAATTACTTCATTGGAATCTTTTCCAACCAATCCGAGGGCTCAAACTACAACGGGGATTGTTGATGTTCACATGTGCCTCAATTTTGAGATTTCGATTTTAAGGTCGTTGTATTTGATAGCTTTTTGAAGATCTTCAAAGATACATTGCAGTCTACATGTACTGCCATATCAATAAGGAGGCACCTTTATTGTGTGCGGTCTCTAATAACAATGTCTGGGCAGTCAGGTTTGATTGTTCTGTCTGTGTGTATTGTGTAGTCCCATAAAATTGTAAGAGGTCCTATCTCCTTAACCGGGTCTGAGTGGTGTTCATGCAACTTTTTTTCAGTTTCCTTCCCGTAGATGTTACAGAATTTCCAATGCAAATATTAGCCAACTCTGTCATGGTGGGTTTTATATTCAGTGGGTGCAAATAACGTGCAACCTGATACAAGATGATCGATTGTTTCTGTTTTTTTATTATTCCTTTGATTTCTGTTGCATATTCATTTCTTTCTGGGTCCCAACAAGTGAACTAAGGTCAGAAATGGTTTCATGGAATTTTCCATTGAGTATTTCTTGAGATAAAACTAACACTCATGTTACATAGATGAAACTCTTCTTAAGTTGTGGACTGTATTTGAGTGTACAATATTTTGTATTTCTTTAAAGCAAGGACTACCAGCAATCCTCTCAATAATTATCAGAACTTTTTCAAATTATTATTATTATTATTTAATATATGACATATGCCACGATGTGTAATACGCAACATTTTCTATTACTCATTCTTATATTGGGACTTATTCTCTCCAAACTTTAAGAGAAAGGTCTCCTTACTTCTTGCCTTCAAACATTTTAGAAGTCCTCCTCTGTAGACCCTGTGTTTCTGTAGTCTGAGGAACTAGAACTCGGATTATTGAAGTCTGTTATCTCTTTTTGGCAAAGTATTAGATGCTCTAATAAAAAAAAAGAATAAGATTAACACAATAATTCCATTGACCTTCATTCGGTTAAGCAACATGTCTGACGTGTCTCAGGGTCTACCGTCGATATGCTACCCCACACAATGAATTCCCTATCAAGCTTTAGGCAAGAAGGACGAAGCTCGGGCTATGGTCATAGATATCTCAAAGGTGTTTGCCAGGATTTGGCATGTTGGCTTTCTCTACAAGATCGAGGGCTACGGTGTATATGGAAAAATATTTGGCCTAATCCAATCGTTTCTAACAATCGGGTAATGCTTCTTGTTCATATTATACTAATGTAGGCGTTCCTAAGGGCTATATCATTGGAAGAACGCTGTTTCTGAACTTCATCAACGACCTTCCAGATCTCATCGCTTCCAAACTAGGTGTCTATGAAGATCACACGACTGCGCCTTCCTATCTTAGTCGAAATGTTCAACAGAGCCGACAAATTAGAGTTGGAAAGTGCGCTGAAAAAGGATTTCCAATCAGTGGTTAACAGATTCGAGGAATAAATGTAAATATTAACGCCTCCAAAAACTGCTTTCTTCATTCATCAGGAAGTGTTTGTTTTGAATGCCAATAGCACGGATGATGCTAAAATAATTGAGAGAAGTACTGTATGACTATTTAAACTGACGATGTCCAGTCACATGAGATGGATTATATTGAATTGCTATGTGAGTTGATTCGCTTTGTTGCGTCAGATAATTCTACTCATCAGAATCCATTTTGCCCACTTATAAATGTACCATTCTTCTGTATATTAGATCTTGTTTCCATATCTGGTCTGCTGCTACTAATACTTATCCCTGAAATCTTGACAAAATTCAAAGGATCTGTAATGCAATCAATCCTTATCTGGCATCACATCATTTTTCGACCGAAGTGACATGAGTTTTCTATAAAATATTTACATGGCAATGGCGCTGTTATGGTGTTCTATTAATGCCTCATTTGTACAAATTTAACTTTGCTTCTAGATTGGCGACAAGATCAAATCGTTTTGTTTTTGCGCTAGTTAGACGCAGCTATCACTTACATTAATATAGTTTCTTTGCTCGCATTTCTCGCCTTCCGATTCCTTGCTTCCCTAACATCTTCAATCTTTAGAGAGTTAAATGCAACTTCAATCGTCATCATTCTGTTTATTTATTGAACATTTACTCACTTGTTCTCTATAAAGTCTTCTCGTGTTTCTCACTCCATGTAACCCCCTGCATCCTAGTAATATTCTCGCCTTCTTTCTCGTGAAAGAATTAAAAAGTAAAAAACAAAACAAAAAACAACACAATATACATATACCCAATCCATTTACTTATACTTTTCAAGTGAATAATTTACTTAGTAGAAAGATTGAACAAATCACCTACAGAATAAAACAATTACTTATCAGACTACTCAAGCATAAATACTTTTGGATTTTAGAATAATTTTTTTATGTGACAAAAACAATCACCCAAACAATAATCGCTCACACGATATCTATAATCCTAAATGACAACATATTTAAGTTGATTACAATTCATAACAAACCTTAAAAAACATACTATTATCAAGATAACATCTGACAACACAGGCAAGGAAAAAAAAATGACAACTTATTTCTTGGCATCTTAAAACGTAGTGTACCTCAAACTTTTTTTCAAGTTTGTATTCTCTTTGCTGGTATGTCAGGAATATCCACTGAAAAGGCATGAAATAAATCGAACACATGCAACTTGAGCATCATATTAAAATCTGTCTGGAACGGACCTTAAAAATATGTACAGGGCACGGCGTCTACATTTTTCCATTATTTATTTTAACATAAAATAAGCCAATTATGTTTTGGTTATAGTCATTTTACAAGTTGATCGTTGTATATATTCTTTTTGATTGATTCGTTATATATATATATATATATATATATATATATATATATATATATATATATATATATATATATATATGTATGTATGTATCTTTTTACAATCTAAAAATATTTTCTGTCTTTAAATAAACTGAAAATGGATGTGTGTTTAATGTTCGGCTTTCGGTGCGATTGGCGTATCGATTATAAATTTCAGCCCAATCATGTCTTCGAACATACACCTATATACGGACATGAATTTATCACTTCTCCTCTAGATTCACTTTAACAGAATAGCAAACTGGGCTCTCTGGTTAGGTTTAGCGGGCAGTTTAAGAGAAAGCCACCTGTGACTTCGAAATAAGATAAAAAAGACAAAAATAGTCTTCACCTTGACCGCTGGTTTACAGGTTAACACAACCACAAACGGATCGCAATGCTCCTTAAAATAACATTATTATTATTACCATTAGAGATTAGGTTATCGAGATTTCCTATTGGGTGAAAGCGGTCATGAATGCTTTTCTGCCATCTCTGAAATATCAGCTGAAACCAAAATCATCTCCTTGTTTAAATCCTCTCTGTTCAGTCTTTACAGGCTACATGGATCTTTTCTCCCGGTTAATGTGACAGTTCGGATCAAAACAAACAACAATTTGTATCCGCACGTAATAAATGCATGAGTGTCCTAAGTCGCTATTCACTAACAGAATAAGATATCGTATTGCCTCTCGTAAATTTGGTACTGGTGATTACCGATGCCTCTGCAAAAGTGTGTTAAAAAATTAATCTCTACTTTCTTCAACCAGTTTTAAGTTTTGTCTTAAACTCTTGATAAGGCAGAATGATTTACTCCTAAGTTCTCTTTCAATTCAAATCTCGAATCTTTATTAGTATCTATGCTTGATTTTTCCTCTTAGAACCGAATCTATACTGTCAGATATGCATATCCATGGCTATCGACGCAAAATTAGATTTCAACCAGACATGCGGACATGACAGTTTGACTGGGATTGGCAGCTAGGAAAGTGCTTCTGAATTACCTCATGTTCTCTATCGGCTACTTTTGTTATTTTCCAGTATGTTGGAAATCCTCGCTTGTAGCTGCTCTCTTTAATCTGATCCTTCGAATAACCCTCCTATAAATATTCTCCTGCTTTTTGGCAACGCCTAGAGCTCTAATCAACACCGGATTTGTTAAGCATCTTACTTCGCGCAGCCTTGCTGCTGACAAAAAAAAAAAAGGTTTTCGCTTCTTTAAATCAATTAACGGTGTGCTAAAGGTTATTACTGAATTCGTTTCAGAAGATTTGGCTTAGAAGGGCGATGCTCGGCTGTGATATTTCGAAGGCTTTTCACAGGGTGTGTAAACTGTTCTTCTTCGTAACCGGAAGGGCTATGGTGTTTCCGATCGAATTTTTGACTTGATCCAATCATTCTTGAATCGATTAAGGAATGTCTGATGGAACGGCCACTCTTCTAGATCCTTGTATACTAAAGTGGGTGTAAGGGAACTACTTACTCATTGGTATCGGAAATAACGAATTTAGAATGAGTACGTCACTAGCAGTTAGGTCTTTTTGAATATATATATATATATATATATATATATATATATATATATATATATATATATATATATATATATATATATTGATATAACAGTCTGCTCTATACTAATAGTTTCTTTTCTCGTACTACTCAATTATAGAACAATATTCTTGCATTCCTGTCATCTTCGAAAGTTTAAATGCAACAAAAATCGCCATATTCTCTTTTTCTAAATCCTGTTTTTTATTCCCCTTTCTCCTCAATAACATTATCCGATCTGTCACTTTCAGTAACCCCTTATGTTTCTGTGACATTATCAACTTGCTTTGGGTGAAACAATCAAAGCTAGAGAGAAAGAGAGAGTGAAAGTGAGAGAGTGGGAAATTTTTTATAATTTATTTGTGCCACATCCATTACTGAATATATCCATTTACAAACCTGTCTTTTATTAAATCAACGAACTACAACTGTTGTAAACAATTTTGGTGGTGAGAATTGGGGTTGCCAGTTAAAAATGCAAAATACTGTTAATTCGTTTACCTACACTGACTCTGCAAACACATATTGACCGCTGATACGTAAAATGATTTAGATATTTAATTATATAAAAGAAACTAACTTCTGCTTTTCCCCAAATCCCAAAGAACAAAAAATAATTTCACAATGTCGCTAGCATTTGTTGAATAGTTTCAGCAGAATGTTACAATTAGGTTGTGTTCTCTTTTCCACCATTTCAATTAGACAGAAAATGCAACACACATCAGCATTGAAATGTAGGAGAGACCATCAATTTCCGTTTGAATTTGGCCCAGAGGACCTGATAACTGTAAAAATCTACTAATGACTCTACTTTGAAGATGATATTTTATTTTGTGTTATTGTTGATGAAAGTCAATCTGTGCCTTTATATGTGTTTCTCTGTGTACCTGTGTGTTCTATATTCTTTAATAAGTTTTATCGACTATTCGGACTGGTAGACGAAAATAAGTAGACTGTTTAATAAATAAATAAATAAAAAAAAAATGTGGGATTGATGAATAAAAATTCATTACTTAAGAAAATTACTTTGTTTACGTTTTGATGCGAAACTCAAGAGATATGAAAAAAATTGAGCAATTTATGAAGGAAAGGATTTCGCTTAAGTCACTGTTCTGTTTTTGTTTTTGCTTGATCAGCAAGTGTGCTTAGTGGCTGATACGGTTAAGTCGCATCGGCTCTAAAGACGGTTTCCATTTTCCTGTAGGAACGCAGGTTCGAATCTCTGGGGGACACCGCACATATGTATTCAAGAAGATTTTTCGAATATTCAGACACAGAAACGAAATTAAAAATATATACTGTTTAGCAAAAAAACGGTGTGGCTACAGAAATATAATTATCCACTAAATATAAAGTTTAAAAGTCTGACTGATACTTAAATAAAAATACATTATTCTAGTGTTTGTATGAGTACACACACACACATATATATATATATATATATATATATATATAAATGTTACATTGGGACATGCAAGTTACCGCGAGAAAAAAAATGTATATTTGTTTAGACGTCGAAAGACGTCTTGTCAGGCGGTTAAGAATGGTGGTAAAAAATGATTTTATTTAAAAATGCAATTTATGAAACAGCACTTCTTTTTACATTTTTGAAAATTTTCCATAGAATACAAAGAAACATAGACACACAAAAAACAAAAACACACACACACACACACACATATATATATATATATATATATATATGTATATATATATATATATATATAATATTCATTCCATTCTCTCTCTCTCTCTAATAGACTTTTTTATTTATCATATGTTATGATACTCAGTAACCTCTTGCATCATAGTGCCTATATTGTCCTGCTTATGGTTAAATTATATATATATATATATATATATATATATATATATATATATATATATACATAAACTTATTTAAAACTATAGTTCCTTCGCTACACAAGAATTACCATGTTTTGAAAACCGAAGCTATAAATTTCGAATTTAATTATATAATTAAATGAAATTTTAAATAAGTTAATTTATCATATTTATGGTCTGCAAATTTACATTCACCACTGTTTTGTAAAAATAAAAAAAAAATCAATAAGAACGCCGGATTATATATCTTAGTGTTCTTTCTTTTTACTATAATATATATATATATATATATATATATATATATATATAGATAGATAGATAGATAGATAGATAGATATAGTTCCAATTGTAAAGAAAATTTTGGTCTGTTTAATGAAAATAAACATTCGGCGCTCCTTGTCAGACAGTTTTAACATATTTCAAGTTCTATGTTGTATTAATATGACTCGCCATAATATACATATATATATATATATATATATATATATATATATATATATATATATATATATATATATATATTATAACATATACCGTTATCTATCAGTAAACGAATTAGTACAAATTCAGGAAATGACAAGATTTTCGATGAGCATATCAATTCCTATAATAAGGCTCTAAAAGAGAGTGGCTACAAAAACCCAAAACTAACTCATATAAAAAATGAAAATGGAAAGCATAGAAAAAACAGATGTAGAAAAATTATTTGGTATACGCCTCCATACAACCAAATGGTAAAGAACAAATTAGGACATAATTTCCTCGCATTAATAGTCAAGCATTTTCCTAGTGAAAGTAATCTAAGTACTATTTTCAATAAAACACACTAAAATTTTGTTACAGCTGTACAGAAAACCTAGAAAATATTATTAAGAACCATAATGCTAATATCTTAAATAAACTCTTATACCAAAACCAAAAAAATTAATACAATGGAAAAATAAAGAAAAAAAAACTGATGAAAATAAACAAAAACTATGTAACTGTAGAAACCCTAAAAATTGCCCTCTACAAAATAAATGTCGCACTGAATCATTAGTATACAATGCAATATCTCTTCGATTGAAAGTCCTGAAAACATAAAAATATATATATAGGTTGCACTAGCCATGAGTTCAAAAAAGAATCAACCAACATCAAAGTTCATTTAGGATAAATAATAAAAATCAAACATCTCTCTCAAAATACTTCTGGCATCTAAAAGAATCAAATGAAACACCTACAGTTAAATGGAAGTTAATAAGAAAAGCGAGAATATGTAGGTATTTAAACGACCCATGTCCTTTGTGCATACATGAGAAACTATATATTTACAAAAAATAAAAAAATTACTGAATCAGAGAAATGTAAAAGCTATTTTATGCCGTCATTGTCAATAATGTTCCTTAAATAATATTTAAAAATTTAAAAATAAAAATAAATTTAAAAAGTGCGATCAGGTAATATACATACTTATATTTAACATTGAAAAATTATTTTGTATACTGTAAGTAATTCTATTACATTTACTTGTTTTTTCTTTATGAAAAAGAAATCTATTAAAATAACAGTGAAAATATTTTAAAGTTGTATTTAAAATTGTAGTTAAAACGAATTCTAATCTAAACATCTTTTAAAATTGTAGTTAAATAAAATGTATTCTAACCTAAACCCCTCTCAAAATGTACTACCGGCACTTAAATGAATCCAATAAAACAGCTGCTGGAAAATGAAATTATAACGAAAATCTAGATGATGTAGGCCATTGAATGACCCATGTCCTTTGTACATACATATTAAACTATATATTACTAAGTTTATATATAAAAAAGAATAAACATAAATAAAGACATCAGAGAAATGAATTATTAGCCATTTTTGCCGTAAGTGCCATAAATATTACTTAAATAATATTTAAATATAAAAGTTTAAAAATCGTAATATAATAATCTTAAATCCCTACCACCTACCAAAACATAACTAACAACGGATACATAAAATTACAGACAGAATATACCCAGACACCCCTTGTCTAGTTAAAGTAGATTTATCAAATATATATATATATATATATATATATATATATATATATATATATATATATATATAACGACGTGGAAAAATAATTTTACTTACTATTAGTACTTCTAATACATTCCCTTCTATTATAAAGTAATATAGTCTATTAAAACTAACAATGAAAATATTTTAAAGTTGCAATTAAAATTGTAGTTAAATAAAATGAATTCTAACCTAAACTTATTTTACTTAGTACTACACGCACTTAAAAGAATCCAATAAAACACCTACAGTAAAATAAAATTAATATGAAATGCCAGAAGATGTAAGCTTTTGAATGACCCATGTCCTTTGTACTTACATGAGAAACAATATATTACTAGGTTTATACATAAAAAATAATTTTTACTTAAATAATATTTAAAAAAAATGTAACCTAATATACATACTTATACTTGATGAAAAAATAATTCTACATAATATAAGGAATTCTAATACATTTAATTGTTCTTAAAAAATATAGTATATCCAAAATGAAAATATTTCAAATCGTAGTTAAATAAAAAGTATTCTAACCTAAACACCCACAAAAATCTTTAAATATAAAAATAGAAAAAATGCCGTAAGAATTTTTGCCGTTAACAATAATTTTTTAAAAATCCAGACGACATGCATTCAAAGGATGTCAGATTTCATTGAAAATACATCCCTACCCCTACCAAAACATAACTAATAACGGATACATCAAATTACAGACATAATGAACACCCAGACACCCCTTGTCTAGTTGAAGTAGATTTATCTGTAACCTTGGAAACGTGAATTATGATTTAAACCGTGTCTTTAAAACCCAGCAATTTTAAAAAGCTACTCCAAAATTCGCTTGAGGATGAAATGGAACTAATGTCTTTAATTTAATTATAAAATTAAATTCGTAGCGTTTAGCTACCATTTTTGAAACATGGTTAGAACTGTGTAGCGAAAAAACATATTTTAAATAAATCAATTTATAATATTAATGCTTGGTAAATTTACATTGAGCACTATTTTGTAAAAATAAAAATGTCCATAAGAACACCGGATTATATATCTTACTGTTTTTTTCTTTATATATATATATATATATATATATATATATATAGAGAGAGAGAGAGAGAGAGAGATAGATGTGTGTATATGTGTGTGTTTGTGTTTTTAAACCCATTCAAATATATCCATTTAGTTTTTTTTTTTCAATGATATTTTTCACGTAGCCAAAGATAAATTCTATTCCCCTTTTTTCATGGCCTGATCTTTACTACTTCCTGACGCTTATGATTTCTCATCTGTCTAATAAAGGGCTCCGAGTGTGACAAGAAACTTATTAAATATCTTTGTACAGAGTTTTATTCTGCTGCCTATGTTACTGACTGAAGAAACTTATTCAAACACTTCTATTTAGTTCGCTCAATACGCTCTCATTAATATGTTCTTTGCATGTCTCTTTAAATTATATCAAGACTTTTTAACGTCGACGTCTACGGCATATCGAGACTTGCACAAATACTCGAGCACCCTACTCAATAATCTGGCTGATTTCCTCAAGTCACTGCCTCTTCAGCGATTTTCAATTTTTCAAAACTCTTTGCAATTTAGTTTGTTTCAAGGAAACAATATATATAGGCTAAATCATAATGTTTATGGTTAAAAAAAAAAAAGGTATCTTTCGTGAAATATTTGTTTTTACAAACTCTTTAAACACTCACATATTAAGGCCGATATAATTAATTATATTAAGATATATGTTACATCTCATATCCGCAGCTTAGTGATACATCACATTTCTCAGCACAAGAGCTACTCCAACCTGTGCTTTTGCCTGAGTACTCCGAATTATATCAGTTATCTCCAAGGCGTCCCGCGTAGCAGACAGATCTGTGGAAAAGGTCCGTAGTGAGCCAGCCAGACAAGGGACAACTTCAGTTGCAACTTAGCATATTTCTTATTTGATGTTTGATATCACGCTACCTTTCATGACAATTATTATTATTATTATTATTATTATTATTATTATTATTATTATTATTATTATTATTATTATTATTTTATTTCCATTGATTTCTGATGTATATTCATGTCTTTCCGGATTCTGCCCATGAACCTAAGTTTAGAAATAGCATCATGACATTTTCCACTGAATATATATATATATATATATATATATATATATATATATATATATATATATATATGAATAAAAACATATCACTTTAAGGTTTCCATGTAATAAATTATTTCACCACAGACCTTTTGAAGGGCTCTGGATCATCAGACTTTACTTCCAAATGTTGAAATGAAAAATGAAAAGAAATTTACACATTTTGGACGGGCCGTATTAAGCATATGTAAATTAAAGATGTGAGGATGTGAGGGGGGAGAGAAGACATGAGTGAGTTAGATGTACCATTTCAATTCTTTATCCTTAAGCTCACTTGGTGTGGGCCAGACATCGCTTAACTTAACCTCCAAATATACCCTTTAAAGTAATGCGAAATAACAGCGTCTAAGAAATTGAGTGAAACCTTTTCTCATGATTTATTTTATTGTGTCTTTTTCCTTTTAGTGGTGCTGATATATATTTAGAGGTACTTGTTAAAATCAAAATGTTGCTAGTGCTGCCATGTTATGTAGGCATCAGTCCCTTTCCCATATCTTCCCTGTGTTTTTTTAATAAATATTTCCATATTAAATGCCCTGATCAACATTCTGCTTCATGAATTTAAGCACAGTAATAGACTGGCGGGAAGATATCATTATTTTAAAGTTGAAAAGGCTGGATGTAACCGTCTTTGCTAACAGTTGCTTCTATCACACTTCTCGCTTGTGAAACTATCTTCTGGTATTTTGTTCCCAGGCAACTTTGATTGTTGGAGTTTTGGGGTTTAGCTTGTTTACTAGTGAGTCAGCCAAAATAAGCTGACTCATTTTATAGTTCACCAATAGAAGGGTTAACCAATCAGAAGGCTCAAAATATTCAATGCGACATGTATAAAGGCGGTTAAGTTTTTTGGCGAATATTCACTAGCAGCCTTGATATCGAAGACTGAAGAATTACGGAACAGCTGCTGGTGGTATTGGCGATATAGACGGATGCAGTAGAGTGTCTGACTCGTGAGTATTAATCTTTAACGTTGTTTCATTGAACAGATTACGTACTGCGCTATATTCTATATTCATAGACTATGGTCAACATGGTCAACATTGATCTCCAAAAAGTTAAATGCACTGGCAGTCGTTATCTTTTGTCTTCTTATTTTTTTGTCCTTTTATTGTCCTTTCTTCGAAATAATAGTTTCTCTCATATTCTCTAACACCCAGTAAACCCTTGCATCATATTGGCTTTATTGCCTTGCTCGATTAAAACAAATCCTCTCATTTTTCTCAATGTTCTCGGCTACCGCCTCAATATCGTTGTCTGTACAGCTTCTATCCGCCTAGGGTTTCCATTTCATCCAGCTTTGATTCCCATGACCTTGGCTCAGTCCCAAATACTCTTAGGATTCAAACCTTCCTGTCTTTCTCATCTCCTTGATAATGTTCTAGGATTTCTTTAATTTTTCAATCACCTTCCGTCTATTTATAGATCCACCGGCACAGCGACCTGAAATGTTATCTTTTCCTTATTCACAATTATTTGGTCCAATTTTCTTGGATGGGAGGCGGAAGGTTGGTCTTAGATTTCGAATCGAAAAATAATGTGTGCTTTTGTTTTTATAGTACAATCACAAGTCTGTGCTTATATCATTTTTCTACATAGTGGAATACAAATCTTCCCAACATGGGATTGTTGCCACTCTATCGTTTCTACACATGTATATTTACGAGATCGGCTGCAACATTCACGGCTTATTTAATTTACTGTCTTTGTCTGCAAAAACAACATCTATTTCCATTTGGATTTAATCAAACTTCGCCTGTTATGATGTGGAGTTGCATTTCATTACATTGGTCTCATCAGCGTAGCCATGTACATAAGATTAGCCAACGGTATTTACTCTGCCTCTTTAATTCTCAATATGAATCTCTTTCCCATTTATCATAAATATCTTTTTCTCATCATTGACGGTATTTTTTAAAATAATATTCTATGTACATATTTCTGTGTTGAAACCTTTACATTCTGGAACTTTTCAAACACAAAATCTCGGATTCTTAGCTCCCTTACGCCTTCCTTTTTAGTTCTAATCTGCGGATCTTGTTTATTTGGATGCAATGTTTTGTGCATCGACATGACTTTCATATTTGCATGTTCTTTTCAAATGTTTGTTGGATTCGCTTACTATTGAATTATAACTAGTTTCTTTGAATCTTCATTATTTTTTCCTGGATCCTCGCGGATTTAAACTTAATTCTTTTTCAAATTCCATGCAAACTTCAAAAGATATTAGATCATTTCCAAGCGATTCTACCATTATGATTACTGTGCTAACCGTTTCCGGGAAAAGTCCTGGTCATTTTATAACAACACCCTCTTTCGGTTAAACTCGTATTTCGCTAGTGTCTTTTTATTATTTATTTTAAAGTAATTTATCCCGCATAACGCTTCGTAAATGCATTTCAAATATGTGAAGCCTTGAATACCCAAGTTCCAGGGAATATTTTTATTATATTTAGGGGATTGTATCGTAAGAAAACATTTTTAAATTACTTATAAATAAAGGACGAAACATCAATTTCTATGGTTGTTAGCGTAAATTACAGCCCAGCATATGAAATAAAGCTGGAGATACCAAGATCAAACAATTTAAGCATCTGTGAATGTTTTTAATAGAGGGTGGAAAGTGCGAACTCGAAATATGAATGCTCATTGGGATATCGGAAGATATTTTCTAAAAGCTAAACAAAATATTAAGAAAAAGGAAAAAACATTGTTTGAAACAAAGAACAAAGCACTGAAGAGTTATATATTTTCAGCCTCCCTATATGGCAATAAATGGTTAATATTCTCCTTACAGATGAAGAAGAGAGATATATAGACCTAGAGAAGGATGCTATTAACACCATAGAACGAACATGAGAGCGGAGACAAAGTTTTAGTTGTTATGGGATCTTACCCATAATAATAATATTGGACTATCCCATACTTAATAAATACTGCGCCTCAGGAGTAGGCAGGGAGTCAGTAGTTCAAGTCGAGTCAAGAGTCGAGTCAGAGGCAGTCCGAAACAGAGTCGCGTTCAGACAATTACTGCAAGACATTGGAATAGTGATACTGGTCGAGACTACATTGTTCTCTCTACTAAACCTGATTTTTCGTACTAACACTTATACTTCTCTGTAGATATTCCTGTTTGTAATGTATCTGTGTTATTCCATACATGTGTTCGAGTTCTTCTTTATTGGTTCAACCTTGGACTATCACCGTGGTACAAGGAACCGGACAATAACAAGTGGCGACGAAGATTCGAATTCATTCAGTGGAAGAAAAAAAAATCGTTCGCCACAGTATAACAATTGGCGACGAAGTAACTCACGAAACCAACTCTCGACGCGGAGGACAAACCTTTGTTTTGCTATCCCTCGCGCATAACATGTGGCGACGAGGAAACCCTCAAAGGGTAATACAAAACTATTCTAAAAAAAGAAAAAAAAATCTTTTGTTTTTATATCAAATGCTCACTGACAACAAACGAAAGTTTGTTTTTTTTTGTTGCGTGCACCGGCTACAGAATATCAGGTTACACACAAAAAAAAAATAATACGTTAACATGGAAGATTTTAAGTCAACCATTATGAAACTTATCAAAATCCAATTTGAACAGCAACAAAGGTACGAATAGAAACATCTTGAATTGCAAGAATTATTGTTACGTGCAATGGCAAATAAGGAGCAAAAACCCGAGAACGAATCAGTTCTCTCACAAGACGCTATTTGGAGTAACATCGAAGATTTCAAGTACGCACCCAACGAAGATAAACTTTTGCAAATTACTTCGAAGGTACGAAGATCTATATGATTTTAACTGCAAAGATGGATCAGACGCACGTAAAGTACGCCTATTTCTAAGAAAATTAGGCACAAGCGAATATACCAAATTCGTAGATTATATCCTTCCCAGAAAAACAAGCGAGTTAACGTTCAAAGAATCCATAAAACTGCTAACGGAACTTTTCAGCCATAATACTTCACTATTCCATAAAAGATGGAAATGATTGAACCTTACAAAAAAGGACAGCGAAAATTACATAAATTTCGCATCCATTGTTAGTGAATATTGTGACGACTTCAGATTATCGGAACTCAACGCGGACAATGTCAAATGCTAAATTTACGTCCAAGGCCTGGTTTTTAACCAAATACGCTGAAATGAGACGCAGAATACTTACTAAATTGGATAGTGAACAAGATCTGACACGTCAAAACCTAGCCGAAGACTGCCCGAGATGCATCAGTGTGAAGAAAGACTCAAAAGACATAGAAAATGCTGGCATAGCACAAGTACGCAAAGTACGAAGGCTAACAATTTTTCCCTCCTCACAAATAAACCGAACCGATTTTCCCGTCTCAATAACAGGTAAAACAAAATTTTCTATTTTTAATCAACATTAAAAAAACTACCACCCAGCCCATGCTATCGTTGGGGGTCTTAGCATTGGGTTGAAGACTGTACATATCGTTTTAAAACTTGTCTATCATGTAAAGAAATTGGCCACAAAAGTCCTCATTGTTGGTATAGAAAAGAAAGCAAAAGCAGAATAAGAATTACGAGGACGAATCAAACAGATGAGACTAATATAAGAAAATATGTACAAGTTGAAATGGAAAACAGAAAAGTTAGGTTACAGCTGGATTCTGGCTCAGACTTAACTATCATAAACCTACAAACATGGAGAAAACTGAACAAACCTGTCATGTTATAAACGGATAAAATTGCTAGATCTGTTACAGGAAGAAAGATAAAATTCGAGGGTGAAGTACTTAAAAACGTAACATTTAATGGAATAACGAAAAAAATAAAAATGTACGTCTTAAGAAATACCGAAAACCTATTCGGAACAGACTGGATGGAAAAATTCGAATTGTGGGATTTATCTATTAGTATGTACTGCCAAAATGTAAAAAGGTTATCAACCGAGGCAGACAAATTAAAAATAAAAATAAAAACGAATTTTCCTAAGTATTTTCAGCAGGTCTCAGAAGATGTAAGAAAATGTCAGCTAATATCGAAATAAAGGAAAACGTCCAACCTGTTTTCAAGAAAAAAGGAGCGTGCCGTTTGCGTCAATAGAAAAATTGACCAAGAATTAACTAGACTAGAAAATACGGGCATATTGAAAAAAAATAGAATACAGCAAATGGGCCGTACCGACGGTCTACGTCAAAAAGAAACCAGGAGAAATTCGAGTTTGCTGATTTCTCTACAGGTTTGAACGCAGCAATAAAGGACTACCACTTTCCTCCACCCAGTGCAGAAGAAGTATTCACTAAATTAAATGGGGGAAAATATTTTTCAAAAAGTGATTTAAGTGAAGCGTACCTACAAATTACAGTCGATGAAGAAAGTTCAAAACTTCTATGGATAAATACACACAAGGGATTGTACTGATACCAAAGTCTACCATTTATAATTAAGGTCGCGCCGGCTATATTCCAATAGACAATGGATACGATGCTTGCCGGACTAGACTACACAATTGCATATCTGGATGACGTATTGATTAATAGCGAAAGCGTTGAACAATACTGGCAATATATACAAGAAGTTTTTAAGAGAATTCAAATATATGGATTCAAAGTAAAAGGAAATAGGTGTGATTTTTTCATGAAATCAAATACCTTGACCATATCATAGATCAAGAGGTTAGACGACCAGAACCTGAAAGGTCTACAGCAATAAAAATGCCAGTTCCTAAGAACGTAGCAGAACTACGAAGTTTTCTTGGATTAGTGAATTACTACCAGGAATTCATACCTCAAATGCATAAACTTCGTGCACCATTGAACGAACTGCTAAAGAAAGAAAAAGTTTGGCAGTGGACAGATCAATGCCAGGAAACATTTGAAAAATAATCAAGACATTAACATCGGATTTATTTTTGGCAAACTATGATCCTACACTAGAAATTATTGTAGCAAATGACGCGAGCGCCTACGGAGTCGGAGCGTATACATTACATAAAATGCCAGATGGGACAATAAAAGCTATCGTACATGCTTCTTGAACCATACTACCAGCGGAGAAAAACTATTCACAAATAGAGAAGGAAGCTGTAGCAATCATCTTCGCAGTAACAAGATTCTATAGATACGTCTATGGTAGACACTTTACTCTGCAGACGGATCACAAACCGTTAATTAAAAATTTTTGTTCAAAAAAGGTCTACCGGTTTACACTGCAAATAGGCTACTTAGATGGGGAACGATTCTTCTGAACTACAATTTCAGATTGGAATATTTACCAACGAAAAGAATCGAGCACGCGGATGGCCTGTCGAGACTTATATCAACAAAGACAGAGCCATTGGAAGATACGGTAATCGCATCCCTAAGAAATGAAGAAGACATAAGGACAGTACTATGTTGTACAGTCAAAAACCTCCCAGTCAAATTGCAAGACATAAAAAATGAAGCTAAAAATTACGAAAAAAATAGCAGAAAAAATGAGCAAATTCCGAACAGTTTTTCTCTATGCCATAATGTGTTATTTTACAACGAAAGGGTTGTAATTCCTAAAACATTACAAAAGCGGATCCTAAAGGATTTCCACAGGGGACACCCGGGTAAAAATAGAATGCGAAGCTATGTATATTGGAAGAATATGGACCAGAATATTACTCAAACGGTGGAAATGTGCAAGGGTTGTAATTTATCAGCCAAACCACCGCCAATCATACATAAACCTTGGCCAGAGACTGATCGTCCATGGTCAAGAATACAAGCAGATTATGCAGGACCACTTGACGGGCTCTACTATTTAATCATAGTTGATAGCTACAGTTAATGACGGAGGTGTTTCGTAGGAAAAATCCTACTACAGAAACGACCATAAATTTCCTCCCCAAGCTATTCGTTCGGTTTGGGGTAGTGAACTGCTTAGTAACAGATAATGGGAAGCAATTCACGTCAGCAGACTTCCAAGAGTTTTGCGAAATTTATCAAGTAAACATATAAAATCCCCGACTTATCACCCAAGAATAAATGGACAAGCGGAGAGATTCGTGGATAGAGAGCATTACGAAAAGCGTACGATGTACCTACGGAGAAAGCATTACAGCAATTCCTACAGGTATATAGAATAACGCCAAATAATGCTACACCATCAAAATTAGCACCGGCAGAAGTCATGTTTGCTTGGAAAATCAGAACATAAATTACTAACAAGTAAAGAAAAACATGTAACACAGCCCTACGCACCAAAAAGAAAATTCCTCCCAGGAGAAAAAGTTTTTTAAAGGCATATAAAAATAATACCTGTTACTGGAATCAAGGCATAATTGAGAAAAGAATTAGCAATATGATGTACATAGTACAAGGAAAAAAATTCTCACACAGAAGACACGTAAACCAAATAAGGAAGAGATCGTTACAGGATGCTAACGGTCCACCTCAAGAAGAGGTATTGGACACGATTTTCGACACATTCGATATAAAAAGACCGCAAACAATTCCAGAACCAAGAAAATCGTCAAGAAAAAGAAAATTCAATGAACCTTTGGAAATAGAGCCAAAGAAAAAAAAAAGATATAAAAAAAAACTTGCTACGCAAAAGCTTCGGAAAGAGGATGTTATGGGATCTTACCCATAAAAATAATAATGGACTATTTCATACTTAATAAATACTGCGCCTCAGGAGTAGGCAAGGAGTCAGTAGTTCAAGTCGATCGGTTGAACTCTCCGCCTTCGGGCGGGGAGGAAACCGAAAGAGGCTACGCCGAAGGGCGGATACTCTTTCGGGGAGGTAAACCGAACCTGAACCCGTTTATACGGGTTCAATGGGCATATTTTGGTAGATCCCACGGGCTCGGATATCCCACGTAAAACCGGCCTTGTGCCACAGGATGCGCACGTAGAGGGGTAACTAAATATAGTCAGTAGTTTAAGTCTTGAGCGGCTGTTCGGTTGAACTGTCTGCCTTCGGAGGCTACGCCGAAGGGCGGATTCTCTTTTGGGGAGGTAAACGGACTCTGAACCCGTTTATACGGGTTCAATGGGCATAATTTTTTCCGAACCCACGGGCTTGGAGATCCCACGTTAAAAACGCCTTGTGCCACATGATGTCCTCGTGGGGGGGGGTGACTGAATATAGTCAGTAGTTCAAGTCGAGTCAAGAGTCGAGCCAGAGGCAGTCCGAAACAGAGTCGCGTTCATACAATTACTGCAAGACATTGGAATAGTGATACTGGTCGAGAGTACATTGTTCTCTCTACTAAACCTGATTGTTCATACTAACACTTTCTACTTATCTGTATATATTCCTGTTTGTAATATATCTGTGTTATTCCATACCTGTGTTCGAGTTCTTCTTTATTGGTTCTACCTTGGACTATCACCGTGGTACAAGGAACCGGACCATAACATTAGTACAAACCGAAACTTAATACCAGAAAGGGGCATTTGACATTTCTAAGATATATAATAAGAAAAGAGGGTTTAGAAATTTTGATTCACGCAGTTCAGGTTAAGGGCAAGAAGAAGATGGAGGAATAATAATAATAATAATAATAATAATAATAATAATATGAAGGCTAATTTTAGTAAATTCTATCTAAGTTTATTTATCATTTATTTTCTTGTGACTTTTTTGCAATTTCTCACTTTTGTTTTGTATTAATACGGAATATTTGCCTTTCTTCCGATCTTCTCTAACTGTCCTGATCACACTTTCCATTTTTGAAAACACGTACTTATGGGATGAGTTTGTTTCATATCGAAAACGCAGTCATTTTTAAGGAATTAGTGAATATTTTCAATGCAACAATACTTCGTATAAACGAACGATATATATGTATTACTTAAATAAAGTAATTGAGTCTTCCTTTACTGTATGTTGCACCTGCACCGACAGAGATTTATTTTATAAACATGAGATTCATAATCAATAATTGCTTAATATGTGCATGTAAAAAAGATCATAGCTTTTAAGCAGCTATTCATTAAACGTTCTTTATTTTGCCGATAAACTGAGAGACAATTGCCAATTTAGAACAAATATCTGATAAATCTATCTGGAAATAATATAAAAGTTATCTAAATGAACAATTAAATAGTTAGTGTTGCCTCAGCACCTGTCTATATTTCTGAGATGAGGTATTATGTACACTATTTACATTATTCGAACTATTGTCCTCATCTTTGTCGCCATATTTATCACAAAGTTTCGGCCGTTGTACAATCCAGCCTTCTTCATGTGGTTGGAATGTCAAACTGAATCCTTTATTTCGCTCACTGGGGAAGACTGTTCTAGTTCCACGTGCCATGTCTAATGGATGTCAGTTATCTCATGTTAATTCACCTACCGAAAGTTCTCCACCGCCTTAACTAGGTATTGAACTCACACACTTTGGATCCTGTTACTGGATCTAAATGACTTTGGCACAATGGATAAATTCGTGAGTTAGATCCAGTGACAGGACCCAAAGATTGTGAGTTCAATACCTGGTTTCCAACAAACTCAATGTTGCACTTCTATCGTGATTTCCATGTCAAATATTCAGAGATATTTTGTCATTTGGTGTCACGAGATTAGACCGTCAAAGCGATACCAACGCATATTGTATACTTCATTCTGTAACCCTCTACCTTCATTGGATGTAAGTGATTTTATTTGGTGAAATATAGTAAGAGAACGCCAGTCACAACTCTGCAATCTGTATTATACAAGTTCCTTGAGAGACGAGTCAATGTAATCTCTGTTGACTTGCCTCCGATCTCCTACAGTTCATTTTACATAACATCTAGCGATCTCATATCTTCAATGCAAGATATAATTAATTTCTCTGGTACTATTTTCTTCACCTAAAATCTCTTAACTGCTTTTGTTCCTAGGTTCACGCTCATACTTGGTGGTTGCACCTGTTAGGAACCTAGCTATGTGCAAATAGTGAACTCCCAATCTAAAATCAACAATGCATTTGTATAATGAAATGAGCACCAATGCATTTTTATAGAAAAGTTTCAGTCAAGACAATACATTTTATTGTATTAGGTTGGTGCAAAAGTAATGTCGTTTTCTCACATATGTTATTATGTGAGAAAACGACAATATTTTTGCACCAACCTAATAATATTACCAACAATACATTTTATGATCTATCAACTATATATCTAAAAAAAAAAAAAACATATAGTTATTTACAAGTGATCTGTAGTTGAAAGCATAAATTTGTATATAGGATATTTAGATTTCTGCATTAGATAACCCACGGTGGTCGATATACCGCTACACAAATTCAAACAACCAAATAAACTCACCTAAAATAATTTGCTCCTATTCTTTAAAAAAAGTTCGTAATAAAATATAACTGAATTTGTCAAGTTATTTATTTGTTTGTTCAAGCTTGTGCTGTTGGATTTTGTTTCTGTTCTCTTGGATGATGTGAGTTATTGTTGCTGGGATTTCGTTTTTATTTTTATTTTTTATTATTCATTTATTCGACCGGGGTCGAGATAATAAAACTCCGGCGCCGCAGTTAATTTTCAAATCCATACTCGTTTCAATGGCTGTATAAAATGTGCCTCACAGGGTTTACATACGGTTTTGAAATCAGTGTTGTCCTTTTCTTTTAATTGACTCCATTTTTTTGTTAACTATTCTTTTATAAATTTTTATCTCACAGCGTACTACGATTATTCCCTCTTAGGATAAATCAGATTTTCTGTTTTTTTATTTTAAATATATTCCTGCGTATTTATTTTTTCGAACTCTATTGTTACTATTATTTTTATTATTATAACAGTTACTGTTAGTAGTAGAATTAACCCGTGAAAATTTCACGTTTTTTTTTCTTTTTTAACATTCTGATACATCGTAACTCTTCTGTTAACAATTTATTAAGATAACGACGAGTTCTACGACAATAAAACATCCGTAGAAATTTCTCTATCTCATCACTAAATATTTAGGCTTAACAAGATTTAACAAAATATTGCTATCATAACCGTCAAATAATTCATTCTTCTCTTCTTTCTGTCATTTTCTAACTGAAACCAAGTAGTGTCTTTGATATGTCTTTTCTCTTCACACGCAATCCAAACGAAATAGTCCATTATTTATGAGGTATTAACAGGAGACCTTAAACACGCTACTACCTTTCTTTCTTTTTTCACCGGAGCCAAGTGGCATCTCTCATATATCTTGTCATACCACGCAATCAAAACAGAATTGTCTATTATTTATGAGGCCAGACGATTGTACAAAGTAACGAAGGGGGGGACAAGCATAATTATTATATTATTACTAGTTAATACGTGTCATCAGAATTGACGTAAAAAAGTGATATTATTATAAGTAATTTATATTACATTGTAAGTAATTTTCGTTTACACCAAATAAAATTGTGTAATTTAAAATAGTTCGTTGTTAACGTTAATAATTGAGCAGTGTAGAGTTTATAAACACCTCAGGAAAAATAATTATGTGTGAGTGCGTGCGTGCGCGCATACACGCTCGCAAGCATGGCTTTTGTACGCGCCTTTTTATCACACATCTTGGGTGTTCTTGAGAGACAAATTTGCTGATAAATTATTGATACTCGATCGCACTATCCAAGACACCTCGAAGAAAAGTAATTTCATGTGCAGTTTAAGTCAAGGTGAAATAAAATATAAACCTCGGCCAAGATTTGACACACACACACACACACACACACACACACATATATATATATATATATATATATATATATATATATGTGTGTGTGTGTGTGTGTGAAAATGTATAGAAAATAGGAAAGAACTCGTTAGGTAAATAATCCAAAGTTCTTTAGTATTTTTGTTATTATTTAAAAAAAAATAGTTCTCGATACAAAAGTAGAGCATAAATATAATTATTTATTTAAAAATATGATTCCAACACGCTACATAAGAGATCTCATGTTTCAAAACAAGAGCCGAAAACTTCAATATAATTATTTGAATTAAAGTGAATTAAAGTAAGCTCTGTTCCATCTTTTGGATTCCCAAAAAAATTTCGCTTGAAGATGGAACAGAGCTTACTTTAATTCAATTTAATTCAAATAATTATATAGAAATTTTCGGCTCTTGTTTTAAAACATGAGACCTCTTATGTAGCGTGTTGAAATCATATTTTCAAATAAATAATTATATATATATATATATATATATATATATATATATATATATATATATATATATATATATATATGTCCTCTCTCTAGCACATTCCGTCCCTCCCATTTATTTTTTTCATTCTTTCTTTGCAGTTATGTATCTGTTCCTTTTCATAGATACTTTCAATCAATTCTTTCGCTTTGTCCGTATTCACAGACAGAGGGAAAGAAGGGGTTTACTTTGCAGTTTACTTTTTGTGTGTGGACGTGAAGGGGGTCATAACTTCTGGCCGTCTCATGACAAAAATCTACGCACTATCCCCCAGTATTTACACTATTTACATTATTCGGACTATTGTCCTCATCTTTGTTCTCCTCATCTCATCACAACGTTTCGGCTATTGTATGAACCAGCCTTCTTCAGGTGGTTGGAACGTCAAAGAGTTGTGAGTTCAACACCTAATTAATTAACGCAGTGGAGAACTTGGAGAAATGAATTAACAGAAGATAACTGATATCCATTAGACATGACACGTGGAACTAGAACAGTCTACACCAGCGAGCGAAATAAAGGGTTCATTTCGACATTCCAAAAACCTGAAGAAGTCCGGAGCGTACAGCGGCCGAAATGCTGTGATAGATATGGCAACAAAGATGAGGACAATATTCCGAATAATGTAAATATTGTACATAATAACTCATCTCAGAAATATAGTATAGACAGATCCTCAGTTATTACACAAAAGTAACACACCCACACACACATACATACACAAATACATACATATATATATATATATATATATATATATATATATATATATATATATATATATATATATATATGTCTGTGTGTGTGTTTGTGTGTCTATGTTTGTATATATGTGTGTGTGGCCTATTATATTTAAGGATTGTTATTGTGCATCCCATTGGGGCAGTCATTGAAAATTCTGTTCTTGTCACATGGTGTCAACTCAAATCCTCAGAATATTTAGAAGCTTTGCAATATCAAAAGTGGCAGTTTTTGTTAGTCGATAACCTTGGTTTCTATTCCAAATACCCTTATCACTTTTTCAGTTTTCTAGATGGAGTTCCCAGGGCACCGTGACTACAAAAACTACTTCAATTGTTATGTATTATAGTTTCTTCATCTCCCTTGCCAATTCCTGGTATTCTTCAATCTTTTCAGCTTTTGTTGTTCATTCTTGTATAGTATGGAACGGCAAAATCAATTATTGCTACTTTCTTTATCTATCATAATGTTGTTTGGGTCTCCTTGATTGAAGGCTTACGGTCATATCACGTTGAAACACCGGTTCTCGTACGATCACCGTACGTGATAAACAAAATCGAAACTGGTAAATACCTAGATTACTAACCAATTGGGGAGACGAGGTGCTGGAAGCTTGATTGCGCGGAATGTACAATGGATAACAGTAGGGAACTTTTTCTTAATTATATCACCCCAAAGCAAAGCAACAATCCAGTAGGACTTAGAAGTTGCTGAGTGTTAGAAAATATGAACAAAGCCACTAGTAACGAGAGAAGATAAAGAGCTGAGTTCTAATCATATTAGGGTCATTATATTCACTTACGGGCAAATACCCTTTTCATCTCCCGAAACTATGGGTTACTTGGTAATACTTTTATCAGTAAATCGTTATAACAAAAATAAATAATAATGTCTAAATCTATTTTCTGGCTTTAAATAACCTAGAAAGGTTGAGAGGCTTTAAAAAAACAAAGAAACTAATCAATCCTTGATTCAATTACACAAACGAATTGGATGTTGAAATTATTATTATCATTATTATTATTATTAGTAGTAGTAGTAGTAGTAGTAGTAGTGGTGGTGGTGGTGGTAATAGTAGTAGTAGTAGTAGTAGTTGTAGAAACAGAAACAGTAGCAGGAGTATTAATACATGATTGTGGAGTATCATTAAAGAATGAATTGGAATATTTCCCTAAAATTGACATCACTTTCCTCAGTATTCTAGTAGATCCCAGCAATACAGTCATCTGGACAGCCTTCTCCATGTTCATTTATGACCACGGATCTCTTATTATTTTTACGACGTGCATTTTTGTACTACATGTTTGGAATTATACATGTTATTAGAAGTGTTTCAGGCAATAAATACAAACAATAATTACGTTCATACAAGCAGGTGTATAAAATCATCAAATCAGGACCGTCGCCAAACATGTGTGTGTAGCCTGTCTTTATGTAATCAAAACACGAGTAAGAATTTGCACAATACAATTGGGTCACATCATTTTCACAAACAAGCTGATATTAAATGATTTTCTTGTGGGTTGGAGCAGTTGCCTTGAAGACAAGTCTGGATCGTGACCATATCTTGTATAATAATTATTTTCTGATATTTTACTCGGTGTAATGATATCTGTTAATCTCTACAAAGCTAGTATCGTAAGCCTATTTGGAAGGAAAATAAGCTTATCGAACATGTTAACATTCATTTTCAAAACAAATTCAAATACATTTTAGTTCGTTATACTGAACGTAAGGCCAAACTGAAACTACATCTGTAAAGAAAATATACAAAAGACATAAAAGCAAGGAACAAACTCAACTGATATATTAATTTATTTATTGCTAAATGTTTTATATTGCTATTTTGATGACACTGTTGATAGTAGATGCAGAAAGGGAATTACAAGTCTGCTATTAGGTTGGTGCAAAAATAATGACGTAATGATGTCGTTTTTTGACGTATTTTTAACGTCAAAAAGCGACATTATTATGTCATTATTTTTGCATCAACCCAATTTAAACGTTATTAAAATAAAACAAGAGGAAAAGTCTAATGCACACTTCAAAGAAAAGAAAATATTTTGAAAATACCAAAATAAAACAAGTGCAATAATTTAACAATATGAGGTAAGAGTTGCTATAGGGAAAGAAAAGTGCAACCTAAGGTCCGAAGGCGCATTACGCTAATAAATGAGACTTTCCAAAAGCTAAACAATATGAAAAAACAAGATTCCGTCAGAAACAAAGAAACAAGAAAATAGTACTAAACAGTCACATAATATGAGTAGCCCAACGGCAGTAAAAGCTGGACAATCTCGTCAGAGAGATTGAAGGAGAGACTTGAAGAGACAGAAATTTCGTTCTACAGGAGGATGCTCAAAATGCCATGGACTGAATCTGTGAGCAACTGCAAGGCGCAGTTCAACGCTGTGTAATGCCTATCAAGCGTGACTTTCAAGATAATTTCAGCCTCGTGCCTCATCTAAACTACGCTTAGAAAATCCTAGGTCTCCTAGATGTGGTTTAATGCTATGAAGCTTGTCTTGCTAGAATTGTTATAACTGAGATGTGAGTTCGATCTTTACTTGGTGCCCCATTCTTTCGGCTTTGCGCAAAAATCTAATGTACACTTAAAATCACAACGGCATACATTGTTTTTTTTAAAGAGAAAATGGATTAAAAACGACACTTGTAAATAATATCAGAAAGAGACAGCTGAAATTTATTAGACATATAATGAAAGAAATCTTGAAAATTTGATACGCACATCTCAGATGGACTTAACTGAGAAAAACAAGTCGTAACATACCTAGCGAGCTTTTGTAAATGGACGATAAAAATTGATTAGGAGAGATTATAAAATGACAAAATTTATTAAGAGTTATAAAATATAGGAGATAGTGGAGACCCATGATCACTAACGTCCTGAAAAGATTTAGCATATAGAAGAAAATGAATAAGAATGGGAATATTTGGCTATTTCTAAATCGACCGTTCCGGAGCAAGGGATATAATTACGTAATTTTTGCGTATTAAAATGATTAAAATACTAAAGTATGAAAAATAAATCTGAAGTAGACAGGTACGCAGAAGTTCGCAGAAGAAATATTGCCATATTAAAATGACATTAATATTAATATGACATTAATATTAATATGACATTAATATTAATATGGCATTAATATTAATATAACGAAAATATTGAGAATATTGGAAATATATATCATCATGTGACGAACGACCTTCTGTGTCAACACAATCTTTCTGGAAACTTCGATTTCCTTTTGGTTTAAAGAAGCGCAGTAAAATTTGTTTGCCTAATGAAAATATTTTCAAGAGAAGCCGGTTGTTATATATGGGTCACAGGTTTAAAATCGAATATTGAAAGGAAATTTAAATCAAAGTCTTCACATGACGAAAAAGTCCAAAAAATTATTAAAACGAAATTAAACGAAGAAAGTGACATGAATAAAGAACAAAAAAAAAAACTCATAATTTATTTTCTATATCATCAAATAGATAAAAAGTTCACAAATAGCAAAACACATTACAAGGATTCGTGATTACAATTCGTGATTATTACAGCACCTCTTAAAAGAAAAGCTCTCTTTTTCATTGAATTTTCAAAGGAAGGTTCTGTCGACACGAATATAGCAATAACTCATTGCTTGAAACTCAATCGTCAACGTCATAATCAAATGATTAAGCGATAATTCTTAACTTCAAAATAATTATACCCCGTCTGCTATCGAGTAAATGGAAGAAAATAAATCTAAAGCAAACAACTTATGTGGTTGGTGTATTATGTTTATAGGAATAAATAGATACAAATCTGAGTTGAAGCAAAATAGCATATATCATTTGATTAAATAAAAAAGAATCTACCTACGACATAAACTATACTTTTATCTATTTTTATTGTTATTTTAGATCTCTATACGTACACACGCACATTGGTAATGATACTGAAATGAAGACAAAATATTTAATATGGGTAAAAATAAGAAAAATGTTCTTACTATTATTATTATTATTATTATTATTATTATTATTAATAATAATAATAATAATAATAATAATAAGAAGAAGAAGAAGAAGAAGAAGAAGAAGAAGAAGAAGAAGAAGACAACGAGGTGTAAGTATTTGTTTCAGGATTTTCCTGTACGGTCACTGAAACCGTTATAAGACGTGGCTTTAGACCAATTCAAATTCTAGTGCTGTAAAAAAAATATTGGATTTAACCAAAAAAATATTTTCTCCAACATTAAGATCACCCAGTTCTTGATCCTGACGGACATTACCAGAATTACCTGAATAAAACAAGACAAATTATGAACCTCCGAAAACATATCCTAAATCTTGATCTCAATGTACAACTTCGTCGAAAATTAAAAGAGAATACAATAAAAATAGAATAAAAATTAAGGAGACAACATTATTATCTGAATTTACAAAAATCGTTTGGTTACATTCTTGTAATATATATATATATATATATATATATATATATATATATATATATATATATATATATATATATGAAAATTTTTCAGAGTTAACCTGTAGAAAAAGACAATATTTATAAATGTAAAAGACAATAGGAAAGCTGTAATATTAGCCGACGCGTTTCGTCCAATGTGGAATTTTCAAAACAAAAACGAAATGAATTTATTAAAACAAAGTAACTAATAATAACAAAAAAAAATTTTTCCAGTTGCTAAGGGCATTTTTGTTTTGTACAATTAGTTACTTTTAATAAATTCATTTCGTTTTTGCCTTCAAAATTCCACATTGGACGAAACGCGTCGGCTAATATTAGAGCTTTCCTATTTTCTTTTACACACACACGCACAAACATATATATATATATATATATTAGTACAGGTAATAGGTCCGTTGGTATATAATCCAGCTGGATCCTTGTCATATCAAATCTTGAAACTGATCCACAGAGAGTTCAATTTCTTTAATATAACAAAGCATATATAATTTTTACTAGAAAAAACCAAAATGAGAATAGTATACTTCAACTCTTAAGTGTTTGTCTGGAAGAGGGGATTAGAATTTATTGTCAATATCAGTTCCCCTCCGAGAAACATCTAGTTTATGATAAAGGGCTTGTGTTGGTGACTGCGTGAGGGGTTGAGGTATCTCATCACGGGAAATTAATCTGGGGTTTGAGTTAATTTGTGCCAAAAGCCTTTCGTTGTCTGTAACTAAATACGGGTTATAAATATAGGGTGTTCCGTATTCTAGAAACAAGTGTGTTTTCCTTGGATTTACAGTAAATAGTATTTAGACAAGAAGTGTTTAATGTTATTAATAAGTTATGGGAGATTTAAACTTAAGAGCAGTTAAATTTAGGTAAATCGGTTGAATGATTGATTCTTACATAAATTCTGGTTAATACCGGTACATCTAATGGAATCGATCATGTTATTCAGCACACATACACCCACACGTATCCACAGAAACGTGTCTGTGAGTTTACACATACGCATATATATGTATATAAGCAACCATACGGACACACACATACCCATGCATACATATACATATATTATTGTAATTTTGAATCTATTCTAATGTCTACATTTCGTAATTAACTTTTTTCCATTAATTTAATAGTTTGCGTTGATTTTTGTATTTTATTATCCTGATTTTCTCCTCCAAACATTCCGTGCATGTATCTATAATTTTCTTGTGGGTGTTTGCAAAACAAATAATTTTCCAACTATTTCGGGATTCAGACCATTTTCCTTCAATTACCAATTTCTTCTCGAAAGGGTTGATTGGGGTTTGCATATTGGGTTCTTAAATGAGTGGCTATGTGTATTGACTCTGTTTAAATTCTCCTGCAGAGAAGCCGACGTAAACATTATAATTTGTCATATTTTCTTTAGGGTTAATGGTTGGCTGGTATACCACCCTATTTTCCCTCTACTAGGAAGTTTTGTTTTTAATTCTACAATCACAGGGGGTTTCCATGCTAGATTTCGTTATTATTTCCAGTGGGATATACTTAATATGCATTTGTTATGGGAATTAATATGATACATATTATTAGTGCCGGAGTAGCTAATTTTTATTGACTTCCTATTGAATATCTTATTTAAAGGTTATTTTGTGGAAGTGTTTAGTGAGTAATTTTAACAAGTACTATCCGATGTTGATACATGGAATTTTGCAGAGGTTAGGGTTAAGATTAGAGTTAGCGGGTGAACAAAGTGATTTTTCTTTTCCTATTTTTACACACACATGCCACTTTTCCTGTATCGGTATTACTAATATTGGTCCCGTAACACAGCGTATTTTTGAAACCACATTTGTGGAGGGTCCTTTCATATAGTTCTTTATTCTTATTAAAGATTTGTTTCATTGGACAATAGTTTACTAATTCTGGTGCAAACGGTAGTGGCTATTTGTCTTAGGATTGCATTGGGGTGATTAGAACCGATATTAATGTAGTTTGGGGTTTCGTTCTCTTTATGGTAAGGTTTAAAGGTTTTATCATTAAGATTAAGGCTGATGTCTAGGAAGTCAACTAGGCAGTCACAGTTAACTAAGGTTAGAGAAAATCTCAATCTTAAACCCTACGGATTTGAAGGCCCTGACCAGTGTCTTTTGTATTTTCGGTATTAGTGGACTGTTAATATTAGGAAAGAGGATGAGCCCGTCATCCCTATACAGTCGTACCACTTCCGGCTTTAAGATTCTGGTAACTACGACAAAAATATAAAAAAATACTAGATCAGCAAGCTGGGCTGAATCTTACGGTCCCATTCGTCTTCATGGCACTTAGTCCAGGTGAAGTTATACTGTGTTAGCAGTGATTTTCTCGTCGTTAAGATGATATTAGTTTCATCATCAGTTATTTTTATATAGTTCGTTGCGAAGTTGATAATATTAATGCTATGGTGTAGAACCATAGAAAGATAACACGGACTCGGATATAAGGTTATATATCATATTCTCGGAAACGTAGTACAAAGGTAAATGTTGATTGGAGAGTACTTTCTCTCGCTGGTGTACTCACTCACTCACTCACTCACTGTCTCTACTCAGAGACTCTCACTCGGTGACTTCCACTACTCAGAGTTGGTAGCCATATTATATAGGTGTGGAAGAGTCCCTTTGTAGGTAGGTCCCCATGACAATTAACCAAGAGGTTCATACATAAAGAGGAATAGAAATCAATTATATCAAACTTAATGAACGTCGATTTTTCCTTATCACTCATGTTAGTGAACCATTTAATAGTATCTGACGAATCCTTCCAAAGAGTTGCACAGACAGTGATTAATAGTTTATCGGGTATTATTTAATTATAGTTTTTGAGATCTGACCTAGTTCAGTTTTTCTTGGGTTTATTCGTCTAGATTATGTACTGCTAGTGAAGTTGGGTTTATGGTCCTTAAAAAAAGATGTAGGCATGCTTAGTGTGGATCTTTCCCACTCTAGCTGCAATATTTAACTTGTTGGCTATGTCGGCGGTATCTGTAACTATTTGGTCTCTGCATCGATTTCGGGTATCCTATTATTGTCTCTATCTGGGTTGTGTGCTAACACAAATGTAGTCAAATTTTTCACCAAAGTTTAGTTACAGACAACGAAAGGCTCTAGCCATAAATAAACTTCAACCCCAGACTACTCCTCCCGAAATGAGATACCCCACTCCCCCCACCAACATTCGCAAACAAAATGACTCTTATCATAAACAAGGCATGTCTTGGAGGGGAACTGATATTGAAAATATATTCTAATCCCTTCTTCCACACAGACTTATGATCTGAAAACGGCTGGGTTCAAACCAGCCCGAAATAGACTATATTCATGCTGAGGTAATTTTGCATTTTGCCGTCTCTCTCTCTATATATATATATATATCTATCTATATATATATATATATATATATATATATATATATATATATATATATATATATATATATATATGTGTGTGTGTGTGTGTGTGAACTGATTTATCTATGGGCCTGCGATCTCCCAAAATCTTAATAGAGGGCACGTTCGTTTGAAGATTGTCGGAGAGCACATTTTTTTTATCAACATATTAGACTTGATACAGGCTGATTAAATCAAACGAGACGTTTATTTTAACCACGGGTATCCATACAAATAACGTTTGAAATAATATTTTTAATGATAAATTATCGATTTTGAGCTATCTGCTCTCGAATATTAACTTTAAGAACACATTCGCTCTTCTTATTCTACATGCGCCTCATTTTCAATCGTCTATCAAAACAATTTTGATAAATTCAATTTTATGCATTCTTAAGAATGCAAGTTTTTAAGTTATTCATTTTACCACGATTAAGCTATTCGACGAAATTAGCATATGTCGATGCTAAAAACTGGATAAACTTAATCGTGAAGTAAATTAAAATTTGAATTTTACATGTAAGAATGGAGGCTGCAAAAACACCTGGAGAAGGTGTTACAAGAAACGGAGAAGAACGGACTAAACATTAATAGTAAGAAAACAGAATAAATGGTCGTTAGAGAAAAAGAAAGAAACGAAGATGCGAACTACGAATTGTAGATATCAGAATCAAGCATGTCTAAAATTTAAATAACTATGTAGGAGCAGATGATGAAAAAATGTGACGTCGGAATTCGAAGGTGCATTGGAATAGCGAGAGATGACTTCCAAAAGATAAGCAAAGAATTAAGTCACATTATTTAGAGCTATTAGGTTGGTACAAAAATAATGTGGGTTTTTGACGTTAAAAATACTTGTCATAGCCGTGATACTACCAGAAGAGGGACGGAATCCTGTGCCAGGTTAGTGTCACTGTAGGTTGGTAAGACCGCGTCGCCAGTCAAGTACTGCGCTTAAATTTAAAAAGTCTAGGTTCCATGGTGAACAGCAATATTTATCTGTAAAAATACAAAATATGTCACAATACCAAAATTGGGAATGGGGAAGAGGAGGGTTTTCTTTTATCTTAACTTTAAACTTGGCTAGCCATAATCACTGACTCAAACATACCACAATATTCTTAATACCAAAACAACGCATTCTTACTTACAAGTCTTACTACATTCGCCGTAATGCCTCATGTCTCTATCAAAGTGATAACTAATTCTCATATGTAAAATTCATTGTCTATGGAGGGGGAATAAAACAACAATGGGCGAGAGTGAAATTTATTCTGCATTATTTACAGAAATGTGGTTCAGGGGCGAAATACGGAATGGGGAAAAAGGATGATCTAGTGTCTTAACATTAAACTTAGCCAGCCACGATCAGTGACCTAAACATACCACAATATTCATTACACAAAAAAAACAACGCTTTCTTACTTAACATTCTTACATCATCCACCATAATGCCTCATTGTCTCTATTAAAATCCTGACTAGTCACCATATGTGGGGGGAATAGGATAAAAAAAAAGTGGTGGAGAGCTCATGCTAACAGTTGCCATGGAAATATTTATATAAAAGGAACAGGGTGGCAAATTTATCATTTATTAAACAGCAGGTCACAATTCTTTTTTAAGGTAACATCCTACAACTTTCTGCTATCAGGTAAGAAACATATAAGGCATCTTGATCAATTATTCCTCTTCTCATATTGATTTTATGTCGTTAAATTCCCAGAATGGAAAATTGATTCTCAGATAATTAGGCACTTAGACAAATGCATACACCTCTATTAAACAGATCAAATTTATGATTCAAATGGAAGTAAAAAAGAGGACATCGTGCATTAATTCATGACCAATAGTCTTCTGTATGTGAAAGTTTGATTTAATTCAATCGGTAAATTCTGATGTGTGAACGTATGTATTTGATAAAGGTGAGGTAAAAAGGAAATGCGTTCCATTGACCGTTGCACAGTAAGGCGTCTCTAGATTACATTTTAGCATTTGTTTTCATGGGAATGTGATTAGGCTTAGAGGAAGTGGTATGTGGTTCATGTATAACGGTTCTCCAGCACATTTTAGTCGCATTATTTGAGATGCACTAGCTGAAATTTACCATGAAAGGTGAAGAGATAGGGGGACCGATTCCATGTCCTACAAGTTCAGCGACGTCAATGCTTTGGATTTTTAGCTGTGAAGCCACCGAAAAAATAATTTTATGTAGCAGACATTAATAATTCGGAAACGCATCAACAACTTCCCATGGTAGCTTGCGAAACTATTGAACACCGTGTGGCAGTATCTGAAATGTTCCGCCAGTCAATAATTCAACGCGTGCATGCTTGTGTGGAGGCAAACGGGGGGAGATTTTTGAAAAAGTTTTCATAAGTTGCTGTTTTCATGTACGACGCTGGCCTTTTGGACATATATTCATATGGAGATTTTACCTTATTTTAGTGTCAGGAATCCGCCCCCAAATTCTGTAAAAGTATTGACATCGGCAGATCTGGTACAATCTTGGACTGTCAACTTAACAGCGTCTGCCGTAAACTGTAAAATTAATAAAACAAAAACGAAGGATTTGCGGACATATGTTTATTTGGAATTTTTCCTTGTCTTGGTGTGAGGAAACCGCACCAAAACTTGTAAATGAACTTTTGATACAACACAGACCGTTATGATATAAAGCATACCATTGGACCATCGGGCCTCGGTCACAAAGAAGAAACTGACTCGACTTGATATACCGCCGATTGTATCGTAACGGTCCAGATTCGATTTTCTGTAGTGGATGTTCACTGCTGATAAGCCCCAAATAGGCCGTGCAGTGCCTTCTGCATTCTGTTGAGTATTTTTCTATACTCGCTGAATTACTAGAAAATGATCATTCAAATCCCCAAAGCTTTCTATCACATATACATACACACACACACATACATACATACATATATATATATATATATACCTGTGACTTCATATTTGCACATTCACCAACGAACTACCCAGTTTTAAAACACAAGTATTGGGACAACTGGGGCCATGGTTTTCGGTGATTTTCCATCGGTGCCGCACACTGTGATTCTCTCTCTAGTTTGAAATCACGTTCATAAAAAACCGACCATGGTGAGATTTGAACTGGTGTTTCATCGTTATAAAGCGACCGTTCCAAGCACTCAAACTCACGCTCAGATACTTTGTATGTACGCCTCTCAGTTTCTATGCGTGACTATGTGTGTGTGCGTGTATATATATATATATATATATATATATATATATATATATATATATATATATATATATATATATATATATATATATACTAGCAGCATGGCCCGGCGTTCTCCGTGCTTGATTCAAAGATCGTACGACTCATACAGCAATCGCTATCACTAGATTTAAGATATTTTTGCCCTTCCTTGTCTTTAAAGGAGTGCCCTTTGCCGTGCTGATGTTGCTACGTACCTTACTTCTTGACTATCTCACACTGCGAATTTTTTCCAAGCTCTACACAAATCATTAAATCTGTTACGAAAAAAGAACTAAACAATATGAACTCAAAACGATCACCTTTAAAAAAGGACTTGTAACTGGAAAAACCGGATGAAAAAAGAATGTTAACAACAAATACTTTTTCACACCCAACCCAGTTCTGCTGAATCAGAATCAGCGTTCAGTTTAAGCAAGCGAATGAGCCAACTTGAGTAAAGTGCCATGCAGATTTAAATTTTTCCACTTGTGACGAATGCAGCTATCGAATTTTTTGAATGCTAGCATGCTAGTTAACATTCGTGTCAGTCAGCTGTTGGCTCTCACGCTGGCCAATAGAATCTTCCTGCCTATTCGTGGCAGCCAGCTATTGGTCTCTACAAAATGGCCGCAAACTACATGAAAATTGCCATAGAAGCATGAAAAAATCGATTATTTCCACTATATTATGGGATTTTGGAAATGCAAAGTCGGTCTTGGCTTTTCCCGCTAACTTGGAGCATGTACATGTTAATTTTGGTGCAAATCAGTCGAAAATTACGACCGTGCATTCGTTACACACATACACACACATCCTGCCTTATATATATATATATATATATATGTATATATATATATATATATATATATATATAGAGAGAGAGAGAGAGAGAGAGTGAGAGAGAGAGAGAGAAGAGAGAGAGAGAGAGAAAAGAAAGAAAGAAAGATTGAGATTTTTTTTCTGATACTTCTTGTCTGATTTTAGTTCAAATTTCCAAAATTTACTTCAGTCCCAACGGTATTGAAAATTCTGTTAGAGACATAAACTTATGATAAGTGTAGTTGTCGCGTCGTATTAAATTTAATCGATGTCGACAAAGAGTTCCGCAAATTTGCCTTCTTAGGCAGGATGCTAATGCAGCCACAGCTAAAATACAACATTATGATTGATATGTATTTTTGGCTGTCACAATATAATCATTGCAGTGAATAAAATTCTTATCGTATTTAGTAAATACATTCTACGCTTTATTTGCTGAGTTAAAGTGAAAACAATTATTATGTCATTCATTGTCTCTTCTCCCATCATTCCCTCTGTCATTATATATATATATATATATATATATATATATATATATATATATATATATATAGTTAAATATAACAGACAATGAATGTTTATTATTTTTGATCAAGTGCCGGTTTAAAATCTGTATATTTGCTTTAATTTCGAGTGAAAATAGAAACAAAAATTGTCCAACATTTGGATTATATTAAGTTGTTCCATGATCTAAGGTTTCGGCTCACTTCAGCCATCTTCAGATCAGTTATGCTGACATTAAAACAAAGTTATTCACCATCAAAGATGATAGATATTCTGTTATGGTGACATAGAAGAATGCTATGAGACGATAAGTTAAGCGCAAGTCGTAAATACCTGATGCCGTTCTATGGCGTGAGAGACTGAAATATTAACAAGAGAACCGTGTGTCTAAATGCAATGTAATGCTTTGTGGCTAGTTATGAATATAATTTTTACGTTTGTTTTGTTTTAACAGTATCTGTTTAAATAATGTTATGCTGACCTATTACAATACATGCATACATGCATACATATATATAATCGATCGACTCTCCCGTCGAGATTCGACGTATGAGGGTCAAGCAGATCAGTTTCCAGGAAACCGATAGCCCGACACTGGCACATGAGATTTGATTATAGTGGTCAAGGCCTCGTGCAGGACCATCCACACTTTTTGGAGGGACGAATACAGAGACCTGGTGCACCGAATGCCACAAGGTTCCCAAACGACCCTCCGCAGGTTTTGAATTCAGAGTTGTCCTTCTCCTAGACCAGTTGCCATCCAAGGCTATAGAACCCAGTCTGTCCTGCTATTTTACCCCTAGCTGGAGGGAGGAGAAGAGGATTCATACCTTTCCCAAGGGTATTAGCACGTAAATGAATGTCATGGATTCGACTGGAATTCGAACTATTTATTTCATAAAAAACGATGAAATGCACTAATTTGAAATTAAATTGTTCAGTATAGAATGATGTGTTTATTAACGTGTACCTGCTTTGAGTATCGATGGAATGTGTCCAATTCATACGAGTAGAAGTTTTGTCATTTAGGTGATTGATGTTAAATTCAGCATCTAGACTCCAGGGATTCGTTGACGAATCTTCCAATTCAGTCGTTCCGCTTATTAGCAATTGACTGCTTATCTTTCGCGATTTTTCTTTTTAATATGCAATTATCATTGGTGCAAGTTCTTTTCATAGTGTATACTTGCAACTGTGTTCTCTTACACATGAACCCGTCTGCGCAGATGTGCGTACAAGCAAGGTGTCGTGATTATTTGTCATTTTCGCCGCGTTTTTAAACATTATCACTTAAACTTCTTACATGTTTGTCGTGTTTTTGCTTGCAATTGTTGCCATTTGTCTTTCGGTTTTTTCTAGCAAGCTGTCGTTTTGAATTTTTGAGCGTTCTAGACTTTTCTTGATTTAGAAAAATTGTATTTCATTAATTGAATTTCATTATTTAATTAATTTTAGAGGAAACAGGACAGACCGGTTTTTGTAGCCTTGTCTGACAACTGGTCTACCGGAGAAAGAAATGGCAACCTACTGCGGGAAAAAAGTCTGCCTTGTCAGTCGTGTATCGAAAGCTACATAATTGCCTAAGCGTGTATCGCACATGGCAAATAACAGACTTAATTAATTTTAAAGCTTAATTGACAATATTTATATATGACTTCACTTGGCTAATATTTCGTTTTTTTTATGTGTGTGAGAGAGTGTGTGTGTGTTTGTGTGTATTGTGTATGTGCCTGTGGTTCTGTGAGTGCTTCTCCTTGTGAATAGTAGCAACTGGCGTTAAAATTAATTTCCACGAAAGTAATTTCATTATGTACGAAATACTTTTGAAATATTGTTCACCATTTTAGTCCAGTAATGTAGTATCTCTAAAAATAAACTAATAATATTACTAATGTCTGTGAAAATTTATTTTAATGAAGTCAAGCTAATAATGTGTGTGTCACTGACTATCATGACCCGTTGGCAGCACCATTTGGTCTCCCATTAGACATCCATCAGGATGTCCCAGCAAGAAGACTTGTTTGGGTCCATTTCTGGCAAAGATGCACGCTGGGAAGGTGCCATCCATTTTGCAATTATGGAACAGAATCGATCCTATTGTTGACCTAACCCTTGGGGCTTTTTTTCTAAGTGATGAGTCAGTGTGCCTGAGAAAAAAATCATTTTGTCATAAATACACAAGCAATAATATTGCTGCATTGCAATTTTGTATCGCGGACATCACAGATACCCGGATGATCGTTTGGGATGGTTGTCAGCTTGATTAGAAATTATAGTTTGTTTTTCGTTTACTACAAGATGCACTGTGTTCTCCGGCGTGCTGGGCAAACCAGTCAACTAGGGCAAACGAGTAGTGCAGAATCGTGATATTCCTGAAACAAATAAATATCTTTCATTTCTATTCATAACAGCCCCGTCAATCGAAAGGAAAATACTTAGGTAAAGTAGAGAACCAACCTTAGTGTTTAGAATGTGGAAATTACGCTAATAAAGTTAACGTAGTTGGTCGTTTTATTGATTTATGTAAAACATATCACAGCCTCAATCATAGATATATTTATCTCATCTGAAGAATTTCAGCATCTGAATATTTATAGGCCAGCAATAAGAATGCATATCTGAAATAAATGTTTGTTGAAAAAGATGCAACCAATATAAAGTAGTTGTAAAGTGAAAAAAAATATATTAATGTAAATATCTAATGATTTTCTATGAGGAGATGAAACACTAATATGAAGGCATCACACGCTTATTGTCACTTGGTATATATATATATATATATTGTTATATGTATAAATTCATATATATATATATAAAGACACACACACATATAAATAGAGATAGGTGCATATATATATATATCTGTGTGTATGTAATATGTGAGTGTAATGTGTATATATTAAATTTGTGTATATCTAGATGTATATGTGTGTTTATATATGTATGTGTTCATATATATATATATATATATATATATATATATATATATATATATATATATGTATATATATATATATATATATATATATATATATATATGGAGAGACAGAGAAAGAGACAGATAGAAATGTAAAGGGAAGTCTGGAAATAGCTGTACCTGAATGGTATAGACAAATAAATGTGCTCAATACAATGTTCAAAATCGAATATGTTGAGCACATACACACACACACACACACACACACACACATATATATATATATATATATATATATATATATATATAATAAATAATAATGAGCCAGGTACTAGCTACCTACGTTTCACCACATGGGACCATCAGGGTGATTTATATATATATATATATATATATATATATATATATATATATATATATATATATATATATATATATATATATATATATATTATTGAATATGTATGTGTGTGTGTGCGTGTGCTAGCGCGAGTATGTGTGTGTTTGCTTTATCCAGGATTATTTCTTATTAATCTGGCTTAAGAAGTAGTTTTCCTGAGCTAAAAATGGGTGAAGGTTCCTTTCTTTTCAGAGAGAGTCTTCATGTTTAGATGGACTGCTCAGTTTTGTCCGTTTGTTATTAATTTCAGCGTTTAATAAAATAGAAATGGTAGAATTGTGGTAGTAATAAATATGTTTTTGTGTATGTATTTTTGTATGTGCGCATATGCTATGTAATTTTTCAGCAAAGTAAGACTTCTTTGATGCAAGTTTGGAAAACAACGAAAATCCTTTGTTCATGCATTTTTATGTCATTCTTTCTTGGCCCGGGATCTGGGTACACTAGAATATTTCAACTTAAACTGAACAACGAAAGATTTCCTCTTTTTCAGCGTTAACTGATCGTGTGAGAGAACCCACTCTGCCTTCTGTCAGAATGGTTGATGCAGTCCTCCAGAAGAGTGAATCGCTACGCCTTCTTGGCTAACGTTCTCGGCTGACATGAAGTGGAAAAATTATATTGATTCCATTACTAGATCAACTGCTAGGATGATTGGTTCACTGTGTCATGCTAGACAATTTTTCTCTCTAGAATCTATCGTGCATATCTGTAAGTCTACCACTCGTCCATGCTTAGAATATTGCTGCCACATAACTGATAATCCAAAGAAGAATCAATAATATTTTTGGCTTCAATCACTTTTCACTGCCGTTACGTTTCTTCCTTGTGTCTAGACTATAGCTATTTCCATGGTAATTGTTCGAATGAGCTCTTGGCAATAGTGCCTAATCTATAAGTATTTAAGCGCAGCACTTTACTGGCGACGAAGTACCATCAGTTTACAATTGGGCCGGATAGACTTAATCGTAAATTACATGCTAACTGTTTCTTTTCTAGTAATTCTCCCTTGTGCAAATCCCTTCCGGCTCCATGCCTTCCAGACAACTTTAATCAGCAATTATTTAAATGCAATGTCAATTGCTATCTACTTTACTCCTCTTCGTTTTTTTCTCGCTCTTTAGCAATGTTCCACACCCAGTAATCACTTGTGTATCAGTCGCTTTTCTGCCTTGCTTGCGATGAACTCGATTAATATCTATCTATCTATCTATCTATCTATCTATCTATCTATCTATTAAACTTTATCATATACATAATAAATTCATTCGTATTACGAATGAGATTTTATTGATGGCCAGCAATGTACTGGAGAAATGGTATTATTACTGTCACTTAATATCCAGTTTGGACCACCAGTTAATATTAAGGGGAACATATATTGAATAATAATAATAACAATAATAATAATAATAATAATAATAATAATAATAATAATAATAATAATGATAGTAATATTTTGTTGTTATTATCTAACAATGTGAGAATCAATGTGACTGTATATAGAAGGTATAAGTCTGTGTAATATGCAAGCTGGTCCATTTTGTTATAAGAATTAGGCATGTATATGTAGCATGATATAACCTATCATAAAACAAATTCATTTCTGAATTTGCGATATAATACGATTGTCTCCTAAAGGAAGACAGAAAAAACATAATCTGGCAAAAATAAACAAATACAAATGAATTTTTTTTTTATTCCGAAAAAAATCAAAATTGAAACGAAAAAATATACATATAAATATATATCTTTGACTTGCCAGAGAATAGAGTGACATGAATGTGGCACTCGTGCAAGTGAATCCAGGAAGAATTTCGGAATGACTTTGTGGATTTGCAAAGTGATTGCAGAAGGATAATGAGAAATCCATTGAAGGAGCGAATAAACATCAATGAAAACTTAAAATGGTAACAGAAAGGATATTTATTCTAAGAATCAGAAAGAGACTATTGAAATTTTCTTGGACACATAATGAGGAAAGAGAGCTTAAAAAACACTCACAGGGCTTATTGAAGTTAAGAGAGATAGAAGTTACCGGGCCACCTAGGTGGGAAGCGTGTATCAACAGATAGCCAAACAGACGGTGTGAGTCAAAACAAAATGAGAAAAGCTGTTCCGGGCCACGAAGAATATGAAGTTGCAGAAAGTGATGATCCTCGCTCGACGTCCTGAATGGACAAAGCATATAGAAAAAATATTGATTTAAAATTTCAACATCGATAATGGTTTTCCTTCTGTTAATGACTTTGTGCGTATGAAAAAATTACAATAGATAAATAAATAAAAGAAAGGAAACTTAATAAAATAGGAACTTTTTAAAATATTTTTATTTTATTACCATAAATTAAATGAAGAAAAATATTGTATTTTTTTTTCATTTTTTAAAATTCTTAGACTGTCACATTCTTTTCGTCTGATCACCAAAATCAAGCAACGTCGAGCTTGCTTAGTATCTTGATGTGTGAGCAATTGGGAGTACCAAGTTTTGTAAGATAGTATATGCTGCTTGTTTAATGGTTAATGGCTGACAATTGGAAATCGGAAAGTCGTGTTACATTTCTAGTCCTCATCGTTATAATCGTTTACGCGCAAATAACCATGGAAAAAGTATGAACCCACTTCTTCCCCTGTTATGGGTTAAATAATAAGGCTTTATCAGTAAATCATTATCAACTCCATAACAATATCACAATTCAAAATGTTTTAATTCTTAAAATAACCAGAAAAAGGTTAATAAACTGTAAAAATCAATCAATCAATTTACCTTAAGCTTGAGTTTTTCGGTGTGGGGGGGTTAAGCATTTCACCCCAAGCAAGGCGGGAAGCCACTAGGACGCAAGGGGTTACAGAACATTTACAGCAAGATCAGATAGGAGTGATAGAAGAGAGTATGAGGTGAAGGGTAGTGGATAGATCAAGGCAACTGGAGATGTCGATTGACATTACACTTGAATACCTGGAGATTATAGCTCTCGGGGAAACTGGAATAGGGAAGAAAGTTCCACAGACGAGAGGTGCGAGACATGAAGCTATTAGAGTAGAAGAGGCGGCTACATTTCGAAGTTTCGACAGTGAAGGGGTAAGAGCGGGATGCCAGCCTCGTAGGGCGCTTGAGCTCATGAAGTCTGGGAACCAGCGAATGCAGCTCCTCGGAGCAATTACCATGAAAGTATTTGTAAAAAAGACAGAGAGAGGCGACGGCGCGTCTGTGAGAAAGAGACTGTAGACGGGATGCCAGAGCAGGGCCAATTATATTGCATATACTCCTCTGGAGCCTATCAAGAACCCCGAGGCAAACAGAAAGGGCACCAGACCATATATGGCAGTAATACTCTACCGATGCATTCGATTAAGAATCTACATCAATGTAATATGATTTTTTTTATTGCATGTATCTGACAAGTGTCTAGTCTAATTTGAACTTAGCTAATAGGATACATTTTTGGACGATGACTGTGGCAATAAGAAAAAAAAAAACATTATTCAAAAATGATAAGCGGTGGGAGAAAGTCCTAAGAGTTGGAGACGATGATTTCAACACGTAAAGGATTATTTAGATATTGTGTAGACAATAAGAGGATAGTATCACTACATCGGCATGCATTGGCACAGAGTCGTGTCAGTGAGTGATTACATAAGATTGAAAAGTTGTATTAAATTTTCATTGCAAATTTAATCGGCGAATTAGCTGAATTTTCATAGGAGGAATTTCATAATTATGTAGGAACAGCAAATAATTATAATAATGTTACTGAGCTGAGAATTTATTATTATAATAGTTATATTATTATATAATTATATTATATTTATATCATTATTATTGTTTTTTATTTTCTTTGAGTTCTGGCGTTTACACATTTCTTTCCGGGTCCCGCCCAGGGACCTAAGGTTAGAAATGGCATTGTGACACATTCCAATGACAAAAAAAAAAAAAAAAGAAATTACATAGATAAAGCCCTTCGTAAAGTGTGGGCTGTAATTGTCATAATTTTTTGTATCTCCTTGAGGCATGGACTTCAATTAGTCTACTGCAATCTTTTCCAACTAGTCCTAGGGCTCCAACTACAACAGGGATTGTCGATGTTCCCATATGCCACATTTTCGAGATTTCTATTTCAAGGTCCTTGTATTTTGACAGCTTTTTGAATATCATCAAAGATACATTGCAGTCAGCAGGGACTGCCATATCAATAAGGAGGCACCGTTTTTGTTTGTGGTCTTTAATAACAATATCTGGGCGGTTGGCCTTGATTGTTCTGTCAGTGTGTATTGTGTAGACCCATAGAATTGTAACAGGTCCTATCTCCGTAACCGGGTCTGGGTGGTGTTCATACCAGTTTCTTTCAGTTTCCTTCCCGTAGAAGTTGCAGATTTTCCAGTGCAGATATTGGCCCACTTTGTCATGTCGGTTTTTATATTCAGTGGGTGCCAACATCGTGCAACCTGATAGAAGATGATCAATCTTTTCTGGATATTTATCACAGAATCTCCATTTTGGGCTGACACAATATTTTAGTATATGTGCTTGATAATTCCTAGTTAGCATTGGTCCTGCGCAGCAAGGATAAAACCTTCAGTTTCTGCTTTCAACCCTGCACTGCGTAGCCGCTGATGGGTACGGGTTTTGTCTACATCAGCTTGTTTGGTACGGGCAGAGTATTGGCCATGAAGTGGTTTATCTTGTCATCGATTCTGTATCTGGTCGGTTGCATTCGTCTTTGCTGTCTTTTTAAAGTATTTTGCAGTTTCAGCCGGTGTATTGTGCTGTAGTTGCATCTCTACGCCCATTTGAAACTCCATTTTGAATTTGTTGGCTTCTTTCATTACGGAGTAAAGACGTTTTCTACTTCCATGTTCCTTGACGCATACCATCATCCAGTCTTCTGTAGTTTCCAAGTATCTTTGGAGACCAATTGTTGTAGTTTTGTAGGACAGTTCTAGTTGAACTAATCCTCTGCCTCCTTCGGATCTGGGCACATACAGACGATCAACATCAGCTTTGGGATAATGCATGCGATAGCAAGTGAGAAGCTTTCTCGTTTTGGCGTCCATTCGCTTAATTTCAGCTATGGTCCAGTTAAGGACATTAAAGCTGTATTGCACCACTGGGACAGGCAATGTTTTTATAGCTGATATTCTATTTTTTGAGTTTAGTTCAGTATTTAGTACCAGACGTACACGCCTGTAGTACTCTTTTCTTATTTTTTCCTTCATTTGTGGTGTTGTATGCCATCTCCTTCGTTAATTCCTAGGTTTTTATAAGCTTCATCATGCTCCAATTCCCTAATCTTTGTGACAAAATCTAAATCTATTAAGGGTGTTTCTGTAATTCTACCTTTCTTGAATGTTACGCTTTGCACATTTATCTAATCCGAAGTCCATACCTATGTCGTCACTGAAGTATTTTACAATATTGAGGATGCCTTTCAACTCATTATCGTATTTGGCAAAGAGTTTGAGATCATCCATGTACAGTAGGTGATTGAATATTTTCTTATTTATTTTGTAACCATAGCTACTTTTCTTCAGTTCATGTGTAAGAGGGATTAAGGATAAACAAAACAGAAGGGGTGACAGAGAGTCTCCTTGAAAGATTCCACGTCGGATATTCAGACGGTTGGATATGGCAGTGCCCCCGGTGTGACTAAGGTATAGTTTGGTGTTCCACATTCCCGTGCTGTGCTTAAGGAAATTTAATACCACAGGGGAGACTTTGTACATTTCCAAAGTCTTAAGGATCCAAGAATTTGGAACACCATCAAAGGCTTTACGATAATCAATCTACGCTGCACTGAGATTTCTGCGTCGTCTCCTGCAATTTTCCAGGATCATTTTATTTATCAGAATTTGATCTTTGCAGCCATATAAACTTCGCTGCATCCCTTCTGTTCCAGCGGGACAATGCTGTTTGTTTCGAAAAAGGAATACGTACGGTTCGTCAGTACAGACGTGATCAACTTATACGTTGTGGAGAGACATGTTATCGGTCTATAATTTTTCGGGTCGTCTGTTTCAGTTGTTTTTGGTATGAGGTATGTAATACCTTCAGTAACCCATTCCGGGATTTTATTGGGATTATTTACAAGCGTAAATTTGTTTGCAAGAATTTCATGGGTAGATGAGTGATGATACAGCCAGAAATTGGGCAACTTGTCATTTCCTGGGGATTTCCATTTTTGGGATTTCGTTAGATCTTGCCTAACATCATCTGTGGATATATTTTCCCATTCTTGCAGACGTGTATCCAGCAGTCGTTCTTCCTCACGTCGTATCCATTCTGCATTTAGGTTATATTCGTTTGGGCTGCTCCAAATATTTTCCCAAAATGTCTGTACATTATCAATCGATGGTGGCGTTTTGACATGTATAGGTGTTTTTCCAATTTCCTTGTAAAATTTCTTAAGATCTGTTCGGAATATTTTATTTTGGCGATAGACACTACAACGTTTCTCGTATCGTCTTGTTCTCTGTGCCTTTAGCTGAACTTTCTGTTTCAGCATTTCCTTGATTGATGGAATATCAATTAGGGATTTAATGCTATATTTCCGCTTGATCTTTTTGGATTTACGTGTGGAAATATTAGGGTTTCTGGTGAGCTCATCTAATATAGAAAGCTCACATCTGATTTGTTTTATTTCTCGTTATTATTATTATTATTATTATTATTATTATTATTATTATTATTATTATTATTATTATTATTATTAATATTATTATTATATTATATATTATTATATAATTATATTATAATTATATTATTATATTATTATTATATATTATTATATTATATATTATTATATAATTATATTATAATTATATTATTATTGTTATTATTATTATATATTAATATTATTATTATATTATATTATATATTATCATATAATTATATTATTATTGTTATATAATTATATCGTAATTATATTATTATTATTATATTATTATATATTATTAATTTTATTATTATTATCATTATCATTTTTTATGATATTATATTATATATTATTATATAATTATATTATATTATAATATAATATTATATATATATATATATATATATATATATATATATATATATATATATATATATATATATTATAGTATAGTATATATTATGTATATTATAATATATTAAGGAAGTTGGCTACCTGTGCCGTGCCAGGAAATTTGTATCACCGGAGTCGATCCTTCAAATCTACAAATCAACCATTCGACCTTGCATGGAGTATTGCTGCTATATATGGTCTGGTGCCCCTTATGTTTGTCTCAAGGTTCTTGATAAAATCTAGAGACGGATATCGTAACTGGCCCTGATCTGGCATCTCGTCTGCAGTCGCTCTCTCACAGACGTGCCGTCGTGCCCATCTGTCTTTTTTACAAATACTCTTATGGTAACTGTTCCGATGAGCTGCTTTCGCTGGTTCCCAAACTTCATGAATTTAAGGGTTCTACTAGGCTGGCATCTCGCTCTCACCCTTTCACTGTCAAAACTGTTAAATATAGCCGAAATTTCAGAAATTCTATGGTATGCCAATATTTTTTTCACTTCATCTTTTACCGGCATATTAAACAGAAGAAATAATTAATTAATCATTCCGTAAAAAAGGATGCAGAACTGACGATAAGAAGAGAAATAAGAATGACTCCGTATCTGTCTATATTTCTGAGATGAGGTATTATGTACATTATTTACAGGGGTAGACTGTTCTAGCTTCACGTGCCATGATTAATGGATGTTATTCATCAGTTATCTTCTGCTAATTCCCCTCTGAATGTTCACCACTGCTTTAACCGCGTATTGAACTCACACTCTTTGGGTTATGTCACTGGATCTAACGCCTCCAGTACTTGCAAAAGCATATACAGCACCTGGATATTCCAGAAGGATAAAAAGATATTACGTAAATAAAGTACTTTTTTAAAAATGCAGGGCTGTAATCCACGTTAGGTTGTTCATTTGATTTGGTTGATCTTTTCCCAATATTAAGAAGAGAGATCCTAAAATGATCTTTTCAGCTATGAAATCTTAAGCAATCTGATTGCAACTATATGTCGGGAAGTTCAATGTTAAGTGTCCTAAATAAAACATCAAAATATATGAGGGAGATCACAAAGTTTTCTTTTTAAAAACATCCAGCCTGAAAAATAGCCATTGTAAGACATGGAAACTCATTTTTAAACAGCCATTTTCACAGACATATTCCATACTACTCTAGATTAGGAATTTAACAAAGCAGAGATTGTGTGATGTTTTGGAGTTGTATTGAAGTTGTTTCCATAGTGAGTTCCAGATCGTGATAAGATGAAAGCTTAAGCATTATTCGATGATGGATTCTATACACAAAAATGTCACTTCACATTTTGTGCAGAACATCTATGAATGCAATTGATTTTAAATACACTGATCACAGCTTTGCTGATGTCCATTTTTCTTTTTGTCCGATAAAATCAAAAACTGCTGAATCATTCTTAAAAGGAAAGATTTCATTTGCGGATTGAAATCCGATAACTTATTTGGAATGGTAAAATGGTTGCTGTTTATTCTGATTCATAACAACATCTACAAATGTTCACAAAAGAAATGATTTTTTTAAGTAGTTTCAAAACAAAGATGATTTCTTTCATATAAATGGTAACACTGCAAGTGTGTTTTCATTACAAATTTTACTTCAGAATATTTGACTTTGTGTATATTTCTCATTTTTCTATAATCATATTTTTCATTTGAATATTATGTTTCTGCATAAGTTATACAAGAAATATCCTGCAAATATGCGTAGCGAAATCACAATGCAATTTCATCCATAAAAATGGAGGCAGTAATGTTGTGTTTCCTAAAATGTACATGATTGAATGTGACAGATTAGGCATAACTTTCATCTATATGTGATTTATTAGCTGTAAACTTCTTAGAATATATTCATTATTAGTAAAAGAGAAAAAGCCAGAAAAGATGGAAATTATATATATATATATATATATATATATATATATATATATATATATATATATATATATATATATATATATATATATATATATATGAAGAAATATAGTCTTAAGGTGTGGGATAAAGTTCTCAATATCAGAGATAGAGCGTGTGTAAATATAAAAGTGAACGTTGAAGTCAACACTTAGAGGCGACAGGCTGTTTCATGATAGACGCAATTGTCAGGCCTGACGATTGCCTCTAGCATGAAACAGCATGTCGCCTCTAAGTTTTGACTTTTCAATGTTTACTTATATATATATATATATATATATATATATATATATATATATATATATATATATATATATATATAGTGTATTTAGGCAGCAATCTCTCATTTGTACATGATTCATTAAAGACTACAGACAAGGTACCGCGATTAAGCTTTTTATTTATTTTATCTTGTGTTCGAACAAGGGTTTTTTTTCCTGGGCACTGAATGTGTAGAAATTCAGAGCGCTTTCGGTTTTACCTGTATCCATTTTCAAGGAGAATTTTATTTTTAACTGGAATTATGGGTTGTGTGCATGTATCTAAATTTATAGGCATGTTTTTTCGAACACTGTCAGAATATTGTGACCGTGTTCGTAGTTAATATTATTGAGTGCCACTCATTAGGCAGAACTCTCATCTATATATGATATATTAGTTAAAAACTTAAAAATTTTCATTATAGCCACACTCGTTCAAATGTATTTGCCTCTATGTAACTTAAAACATGTATCACATCGCAGAATTAAAATCTAATATTCTATATTTTACGCGGAAAAATTAAAAACTGTTAAATTTGAAAATTGTTATGACAATCCCGAAAGATTCTTGACACTTTAAAAATGCTCTTCGCAATTTTAATTATGCGTTTCTAAAAATATTAGTGTCGAGATTATTTTTCTCTGTTAAATGTAATATATTTGCGAATATATATTTTCCGTGTATAGGGATATATCTTGCTTTCTTATATGAATCTTAAGCTTCTTAGAAGAGTGTAAATAATATAGATATATACATAATTATAATAGATCAAGATATTTACAGAAATTAATTTTCGATAAACAGTATGCTTCCATGTTCGCTTCTAGACGAATGGATAATGGAAAAACTAAATAGTGGGCAAAGCAAAGAAAAATCAATATTTCAGAATTAATTATTCAATCACTTCCAAATATTACGATGAATTGATAAAATCTGAGAGCAAATAAAGAGTATGTAAAAAGGTGAACTATCTTAATATCCCTTATATTAACTTATTTAAGACTTTCCTATATAAGTCAGGCTCTTTCATAAAAAAGTATGTAAACAGTGACTTACTAAAACGCGACAATCACTCACACACACACACACACATATATATATATATATATATATATATATATATATTGTCATCACAGCTCATCAATGTGGCTAGACATCCGTCCGGCTGTCTCTAGCTAGGATATGCTTTACTTTAGGATATTACATCAACAACATATCAAAAAACGCAACACAGATGCAGTTGTGTTTTACATGGATATATATATATATATATATATATATATATATATATATATATATATATATATATATATATATAATGATAGACGCGTCATGTATGATTAAATTCCGAATGGCGTAAATTATATTAAGGTTCGTTTAAAAAGAGTCAAATGCATGCGATACTTGATTTTTCAATGAAAATCAAACAGCACAAAAGTAAAAATATCAGAATTCTTTTTTTTTTCTTCATATCGGTCTCTGAAAAAGCTTTGATATAGGTGACATATGTTAGACTGATAAATGTTTCCTATCTTAACATCCTTTCGTATTATGATCCATATTCCTTCTATATTTGAACCGAACGTAACACCAAGCTGGCGACAGTCACATTCATGCTTATACGCAATCGTCAAACCATTATATTCAACAGTTTTTGACTAAGAGATAAGTCATTATCTTTTTCTTATATTTACATCTCTTAGCAAATTGTTATATTTTTTATATTTACATGCATGTGTTGGAATCATATTTTTAAATAAATAATTATATATATATATATATATATATATATATATATATATATATATATAGAGAGAGAGAGAGAGAGAGAGAGAGAGAGTGAGAGAACAAATTGTCGAATGCATCAATAAATTCACAAATAGGTGATATATATTGATGAAATGAATGTACTGCACTAATCGTTTGAGCATAAATACATAGAACGGAATGTGAAAAATGTTGAATAAGCAAACAGTAAAAGTGATGAGAAAAAACGTATTGGTTATAAAAATATTAACAAAAAAAGAAAAACAAAAAAACAAAGACGAAGAGAACTAGATAGATTTAAGAGTGGCCGAGTGGTTAAAACGTTCGCAATCTGACCATAAGACCTGGGTTCGTATCTTATCCTGTTCTATTTGTCAGGAAGCAAACTTCCTAATGTTTTCGGACCGGAGGGCTCGACCCCAGCGTGTGACACCTTTGAAAAGTGCCTGAAAACCATACCACGAGTTAACCCTAGACTTGTGAATGAAATTGGGTCGACGGATAGCACGATTTACAAGTCATCGTGGCCGAGGAATTGGGCGTGCTGGCCTTGTTCAAATTGTTGATCACGCTAGATAATACTCTCTTTCCCAGAAAGTGTAACTACGGTCTGCTCTGTATAAACTACAGGTGGGCTCTGTGGGTGTTGAAAGAAAAACATAAATATGCCTGAGCGAGCGTCTGCAATAGGGATTGGATAACTGCCCTAGTAGACTGGTATCCTCGAATATGATTGGCCAGCTATACATATACATACAGTTTTAAGAGATAAAATTTGGAAAATAAAAGGTTTGACGGAAGACCCGAAAAATGAAATGCGATACATTATCAAAAGCAAATGAAAAAGAAGAGAAAAATGAAAACATTAATTAGAATCGAAAGAGAAAAAAATAAAACAAAATGAGAATGTAATAGAAACCTGATGTCAGCAGGAAAGGAAGAAAACTTATGTTTAAATCGAAAAAGAATAAATATACCCAGTATATTGGAAAGAAGAGATTCTACCAGAGATTCATTTTGCCAATGACGAATCCTATTATAACAGCGATTACCGCCGGCCTACGCAGCGGGCATTTCAATGAAGGCAGTATTACTGAAGAGAACGGAGCAATGGCCGACAGCGGTAGGTGATAGGTCAAGCTACCAGACCGAAGCTGGTGTCGGGAACGGCTGTCGAAAGCGGAACCTGATCCTATTACTACGGAGCCGGGGTTCAACATTAAATCGAACCGAGGTCTAATAATGGCGTTGGAGTTAATACTGTCAAGACACGGCTCAAAAGAGAGTTGAGACACGCTGAATGACTGAGGTTAAGTGGATATAAAAACAGGTTGCCCCAATATTACCTTGTATTCAGATAACGGTTGAAGATCAAATTCTGAGAATCTGTCATCTTTATATTTCATAGTTTTGTTTTGTTTCTAAATTATAGTTCAGGGATGTATTCGGACTGTATGAAAAGACAATAACACTTACCAAATATGTTCTGCTGAAGCTGAGTCGTAGAACGTCGGGTTAACTGTAGTTATCATTATACAACTCTTCCTCTCTTTGTCTTCTTAATGACAATATCGATAGTTATTCACTAATGAATGAAATTTATTATTCGGATCATTGGGTGTGAACGACCTTTCTGTTGGCAGTTACTTAGCTTGTGATATGTCTGTAAATCAATATGGAAATATATATTTAATTGATTTTTCACTGAAAGTGTAACTATCTTTTTACAACGGAAAAGTAACGGTAGAAAATTTAGTCTATGTTATTACGAAAATATTTACAAGATTTTTATTGATTCGTCTGTTATGGCTTATCAGCCATTTGCAGGTTATTTAAAGACAGAAAATATTTTTAGATTGGAAGAATATTTCGTTTTTTTTTTGGTTTGTTTTTTATAGATAATAATGATTTACTGATACAATCTTATTAATTAACCCATAGCTGGAGAGAGAATAATTGGATTTTTAAATTTTGCAAGGATATTTGGGTGTAAGAGAATATAACGAAGCCAGCTGGTAAAGTCTGAGCCATTATTCATTGCATAAAACGCACAACCACACTTATAGCACCTGATATTTCTAAGTGGTCACCTATCTAAGCACTGACCAGTCTCAATATTGCTTAACTTCGGAGATCGTACGGAAACTCGTGTTTCAACGTGATATAGTCTTAAACACTTAGAATAGGTTTTATAGATAATAGAATTTACATTAAAATAGATAGTACCAATTAGTTCATATGAGTGTATGTTTGGCAAATAAAAAAATTTAAGGTTAAATGTTAAAATTTTTCTTTCTTTCTTTCGTTTGTTTTTTCTAATCACTTTCCTTTTACTGTTTGCTAAGTCAACTTTTGTTATTTTTCCTTCCATAAATTTACGCTTAAACGAATTTTTACGGTACTTTATTTCTTTATAGATTCAGCAATTTATCCCATATTACTCAACTTATAATTCTCGTATCCGATTAGATTTATCGGCGCAACACACAGATTCTTTTTTTTTACACACACTCATATAGTCTCTTCACTTTATTTATTTCTGTCTTTCATTCTCAGGTATACATACACACTAAAAAAGAGCGCATATACGCACTTGTCTATCTATATAGTTTTTTTAATCATTCTTCATATGGAATTCCCCGGGAATTTTCATGGCCCAAAAGATATATTATGTAAGATTGACGCTATACTTGTAAATAAGTTCTAAGATTTCCGCTTTGATAATAAAGTGTTATTCATCTTTCATACTTTCACAATTAAAATGTAAATCTCTGTAAATACCATAAAAATAGTAATGCCCAACTGAAAACATTCTGTTAGTCGGGACCAACCAAAGAGTAAATGAAATCAAAGCTTTTCTCACATTCCCCATTATCAATATTTCATTTGATTGAACCTGTTTAAATATTAACTTAAAACTAATAATCTCTCTACTTAAAAATAATATTGATGTTTAATCAAGTAAAGTTATAGAAAAAACAACCAAATAGCGATGTCTATTACGGGCCACCTTACCCAGAAACGGAAACCCTCCAGTCTAGAGATGTCAACACGAACCTGTATCGCCAATGGCAAAAATAACATCAGCTGCCCCAATCAAACCCCACCTAAGACTAGCAATGGGCGAACTCGAAGCCAAATTTATTAAAACGTCTAAATTTTTGCATCATTACGTAACATTATTTATTTATTTAATTTACAAATTAGCTTTAGGCTATTATCTTTCGATTAAGAACATTTAATTTCAAAGGCATTTAAATTATTTAAATTAGTTTTTGATCAATTTCTTTTTCGTAAAAGACCACATTCAGAAATCTGTCTCCGTCCGCTATGTTCTGTTTGATATGCGTCTATGAAATGTATAACCATACGTCACTGCTGTGACGTACAATTTCATGTAAACACAAGCACTTGAACGCACAATTTAACTGAGATCCCCCCTCCGCCAACCGAGGAGAGCAATAGAATTCTATAAATATAAAAGAAAAGGAAGAAATAACATTCGAGTGGCTGTGAAAATAAATGTAAAGAAATACAAATTAGTCCTTCCTTTTCTCACTCACAATAAGAAAACCCCTGCATCAGAGCAATAAATTATCCTACATATATCACTCTCTTTCTATCTATTGAATGATACATGTCTATTCGAGTCTATTCGAGTCTATTCCTTGGTACATAGTATCTGGCGTCAGAGCGAGGACCACAAAGCCAACATCCAGTTTATTACTTGTGACGGTAAAGTGAATATAGATAAAACATAAATTAAAATATTATAACGACTGACAGTAAATTCAAGTAAATAATGGTAGAAGTGAAATGAGTAAAAAGAAATATACTAATTTTCGGTGAGAAAAAAATACGTTAAATTTTAAACCTTAAAAAGAATCAGATAATTAAAATTTCAGTGAAATTCTCGAAAACATTTCGGTAAATTGTTTCCTCTTTTTTCTTTCACAATTTCCCCCTCTTTTAATTCTGTTTGAAAACTCCTAAGGCTATCATCATTGTACTTAAAATATACATGCGACCATGCAAACATACATATAAATACCATCACAATGAGAATTCTGCTTAACCGTATAGCGCGGTCACTTTGAAGTTAGATTTACGACACTGTAAGAGAATGGAATAAAATCAAGCAATACTACTACTACTACTACTACTACTACTAATAATAATAATAATAATAATAATAATAATAATCTTTGAAGATATTCAAAAAGCTGTAAGTATCTTTGGAGATATTCAAAACGCTGTCAAAATACAAGGACCTTGAAATAGAAATCTCGAAAAGATGGCATATGGGAACATCAACAATCACTGTTGTAGTTGGAGCCCTAGGACTGGTTGGAAAAGATTGCAGTAGACTAATTGAAGGGATTCCTGGACGTCCATGCCTCAAAGACATACAAAACTTGTTGTGACAAGTACAGCTCACACTTTACGAAGGGCTTTATCTATGTAATTTTTTTTGTTGTCAGTGGAAAGTGTCACAATGCCATTTCTAACCTTAGGTCCCTGGGCGGGACCCGGAAAGAAATGTTTAAAGGCCAGAAATCAAAGAAAATAATAATAATAATAATAATAATAATAATAATAATAATAATAATAATAATAATAATAATAATAATAATAATAATAATAATTTAATATATTTCCTCACGATGCTATCAGTAAATGAACCGGAAATATGATTAACCCATTTGTCATCGTCAAACAAAATTAAGGGGCGCTGTTGAAGTCTATAAATTAACAAAAATAATCGGTCCAACTCTACACAAGACTGATCTGACCGCGATCATTATAACTAAGCTTATCTCTACTTAAATTCTGGACGAATAAAACGAAGACGTGCGTGCCATAACCATGTTTAAAACTTACAACGATAAATGAATTAAAAACTTTTTTTTTTGTTCCAGCTCTGAGCAAGTGCGAAATGCACTCGACAAATTGTACGATGTTTATACTTACTCAACATAAATCCTGGACCGAAGAGAAACCTGACATACCCAAGAAACAATGAGAACTTCATTTTACTACAACTTATATAAAAAAGGATAAAAAACAGTCTGTAGTAGAATCACAAGATGTTTTATGCTTTTTTTAATTGTTTACGTACAAACAAGCACGTACCTAAATTATATACCATGAAAACGTTTTCAAATCCCATATGTCATTCGGTATTTAAACGAAACATACGTCAAAAAGATACTTGTCCATTTAAAATGCTATAATTAAATTTCAAAGCAGCCTTAATCCCCATTAGCGAAGAAATGCAGGAACAACACTAGTAATCAAGAAACAGCCTATAAATCCATCGACCGTTTCACGATAATAACATATTCCAAAGTAGCTATTTCACCGAATTTACGTTACGTGTCGTTTGTATGCAAAACCTTTATAATCGTTTTATTAAACAAAACTAAATAAATAAAAGAGAAAACAATATTTGCAAATTGCGAAAAGAAAGAAAGAAAAATCATTTTTTTACCACTTCGCAACACAAACGAAAACATTGCACCGTCGTTTCTCCTTTATTCTTTTTCCCTTTCATTCTCTTTCTTTTTTCCTCCACTTAGCACAACGATATAGGCCTGAACCCAGATAAAAATACCCTTTTAAAGAACTCTGCCAAACATCAAAGCATTTTCAAACTATTGCCGCAGTTCTGTTACTAACCACACACACTGACACGCGCACGAGATTTTTACACACCCCTACACACACCTTATTTCTTTTTTAATATATGGACTCATTTTTTTTTTTAAAGTCTCATTTTTACTACATTCTTTTTTTTTTTTGGCTGTTTTTGGCTGTTTACTTTCTATTTTGGAAATGGTAGCAATAATCTTAAACCCATGAAAACAAAGTTTTCATTTCTACTTCAAAACATTTGTTTCTCTTTACCCTTTCTAAGGGGGGTAATGTTTATATTTCTGTGTATAGAACTCAGAAACATAAAGAAAAATTTCGCTGACACGTTAAAATCGCTGCATAAACGCCGTATGTGTGTCAGTTTAAGTTCTCCTCCATTACCTCTTTCGTTTACTTATTCGGACTATTGTCCTCATCTTTGTCGCCATATTTATTACAACGTTTCGGCCGTTATACGCTCCGTCCTTCTTCAGTTGGTAGGAATGTCGAACTGAACCGTTTATTTCGCTTAATAGGGTAGACTGTTCTAGTTCCACGTGCCATGTCAGTTATCAGTTAACTTCTTTTTAATTCCCCCTGCCTTAATTGGGTATTGAACTCACGCTCTTTAGATCCTGCTACTGGATCTAACTAACGCATTTATCCACTGTGCCACGTGTCCTAGATTATGTGTCTATATCCTTGAGGATATAGACAAATACCCTTTCGTTTCTTTTTCTCTTTTGTTCTTTTTCATTTTGAAACCTTGTTGGTCGTTGAATCTTCTAGGCAGTTATTCCCTTCCTCCTTTTTTAACCACTTTTCTTTTCGTTATATACCGTAAGCGTTCGTGTGTGCCCATTTCTTTCTATTTCTGCAGCTTATTTCTTTATTGCTGGGTCACGTTTTTGAGTGTGCGTGAGTGCGCGTTACTGAGGCTTAGTTCTTTTGCTGAAACGTTTCTTTCTCGTTATTTCATGCAATATTCCCCTTTTTTTTTTCTTGCAATATTTTACCTTTTTTTCACAAATCACATGATATCTCCGGCTTTTAAGTGAGATTTCTGAATTCATTTCCCTGGATTGAAATGATCCTTGGTCTCAGCGCCAGTTGTAAACATATAACGCGACCCTAGCCCAAGCTTTCTACTGATGGGCCAATGATAAATTAAACCAAGTTGGAGTCCGATTCTCGTCGATGTGCACCGAAAGCTGCAGAAAAGCTTTTTGTATTACAAGGTAACACGATGAAAGCCAAAAACCATGTCGAGAATGCGAAAAATGTTTCCCATATTATATGTTGGGCTTTATTCTTGGTTTCGTCTGCTTGAATGGGCGGACACATAGACGATACTTCTGCAAACTTGATCTTACACTTCGCCCCCACTACCAAATTCTCGAGCAACTACTTATTACCGCTGCTGTAACATAGCTTCCCTTTCCCTTTCCTACAATTGTTTCATGGTAATTATTCTTGTGAACTTACCTCTTAATTACGTATGATTTATGAATTATGCACAGTACTATTTTGGCAGCAAGGACTCATCATTTTACAGTTTGGATTTAACCGTACGTTCTCTGTTTTCACATTCTTTCTGCTTTTTGCTTTCCAGTAAGGATTAATCTTCAAAACTTTAAATGCAATTCCAGTCGTTATTTTCTTATTAATTCTTTTTTTTTATTGTTCTCTCTCCTTTTTGAGTTTTTCTCTTACTCGTATACTCTCGCACATATATTGTGTCTTAGTGGCTTTATTGTCTTACTTGTGGTGAAATATATTTTTTTAAAAAGCTCTAATTGTTATAAACATCGAAATATTCTGCCTCTTTTCCGCCGGGTGGTTTAAGTTGATGAATGCTGCGATAATCCTTGCTATCAGTTCATCTTTAGTGTTACAAGGAGTTTTGTTGGTCTCACGCTCAACTAAACCGAACACATAATAATCAAGAGGGATATAGTCAGGGGAGTTATGTGGCCAGATATAAGGGGGGTGTAGTCGCAGTTGTTCTTTGTGTGTCATGGTGTTTAGTCCTGTTGTCAGACATAGAGTCTTCCAGCAACCACCCTCTTGATCAAAAGCAGCGCAACATCCGTAAGGCACTTGATGTAGGCCTTCGTTTTGACGCCTTCACCATTTTTCTTATCAGAACCATCAGAATGAATTTCCCTATCTGTCGCACCTACCTAATCGCCCTTAGAGTCATCCGACTCTTTCCAAATCTTCTGTGCAGTCCTGAGATAGACAACTAAGAACTCAGATATCTTCGTATAAGAGATTCCGTCTAGAATGCCAAGTAGAACAGCAGGCCGTTTCCAGATCTCTGGCGGAGTGAATTGTGTCATGGTGATATAAGCGTATCACCCCAAGCAAGGCGGGAAGCCACTATCACGCAGGAGGTTACAGAGAGTTGGACCGAGAGCAAATAGGAATGATAGAGGAAAAGATGATGAAAAGTATAAGGGGTAGATCAAGGCATCTGGAGACGTCGATTGAAATTACATGTGAATAGTGGAAGATTATAGCTATCAGGGAAACGGAAAAAGGGGAGAGAGTTAATCGAAGTTTTACGTTAGCGGCTTATTTAGCTGCAGTCAAACAACGGAGTAAGCAATTTGTAAGATGAAGAAACATACCGAGCAGGATAGAGTAGAAGCTGGAACATGAGAATAAGTTAAATAATTTAGTAATATAAAAATTTAAAAAAATGAAACAGAAATCCGAAAACATCTACCAATAGCGAATGCTGATTTTCCTGAAACGAGGAAAAGCTGAACCAAACGGAAAATGTATTTAAATTCAAAAATTTCTGAAATAATATGTAATATCTAACATACTACAGATTGTTGCAGAAACATCCAACACTTGACAAAAAATAAACGAAATAGGCAATAAAAACAAAAGTTGTATATGCAGAGAGACCCGACAATTTATTTAGCAACAGTTAGAGTTACATACTACATTATTTTTCAATGTAGCCGCCGGCGGTGGCGATGACTATCTCAAGGCGGACGCGAAATGAGTCACAAGCTTTGGTGACCATGTCCTTGTACATAGCAACGAACGCCTCCAGTAGACTTCAGATAGTCGACCGGGTTGTAGGCGTGCTTGTTGGTCTTGGTCTCGATCACGCCTCAGGAGAAATAGTCTATGGGTTTGCAGTCAAGAGAGGAGGGCGGCCACTAGTCCGCGCGACCAGTGGTGAGGCACATTGTTGAGCAGCCACGCCTGGTAGATCTCAGCAGCGACTCTCAGGCTCTTTTAAAAGAACCGAGGCATGACGTCCCCCTCGCTCGAGATGACACCAAGGAACATGACGGAGGAGGGAAACTTCGTATGCTTCACGAAGGGAATCTCTTTGCAGATCCACCTGTCGTTCTGCCTGTTGCTCGTCTTGTCCTGGATGAAATTCTTTTCATCAGAAAATAACATCAGCGTCCCGGAGGACCGGTGCTTGAGCGCGTTCGGCAAAGCCGACGCCTTGACCATACTCGACTCCTTGGAGTCATTTGTGATGAGGATGCGGTGAGACTTGCTGTAGGGGGAGTAACCAATATCCTTCTTGATCGTTGGGCAGATTGTCAATTTGTGACAGCCGATGTCAGCGGCGATCTTGGCGTAGCTCTGGCTTTATGGTTTTTATTGCCTATTTCGTTTTCTTTTTGTCAAGTGTCAGATTATGCTGTAACACTCTGTATATGCAAACGAATGTTTTTTTCTGTCTCCTCAGAGAATAAGAAAAATATACTTGAAGGAACATTGAACCAAAGAAAGCTGAAAATACTCTGGAGATAAAATGTAAGCAACGTGACAGTTTTAGTAGAAATTCGAACTACAAGTAAGCTGATCACAAAGCGATAGTTGAAATTTCTCGTAAGATGTATGAGAAAATATGGCCTAAAAAATTTAAAACTCACAGAATACACTGTAGGCAAATGAAGCAGAAAGAAACGGAGATTAAACAGCTTAGCAGATTTCTGTGACTGGTTAACTGAACTATCACAACGCGAGGAAGGATAAAGTGTCAAAAGTTATTTAAGGAAGTTGTAAGAAGCCATGATCAGTCACCTCCTAAAAGAACTTGACTGCTGGAAGAAAAAATAATTATCGTGTTGGTAGTGCTATACGAGAAAGGAATATTGCCTGTTTGTATTTCCCCCATTGTGGGCATTATTTTAGCCATTATATAGTAACACCTTAATATACGAACCGAATGGAATAGCTGAGGAAAATGAACTAAAAACATCCTTTGTTCTTTGTTTATTCCATCAATTCATACACCAAATTATATACACAAATAAATTGTCCCAATAAGAGAAACTATAATACATGTATGCAAAAACAAGTAGAACGATAATATTGAAGAGATTAATCTGCTTACTTGTAAATGGAGATATCGGAAGAATTTTCTGTGTTTCTGGAGGAGTCATATTTATGTTTCACAGTGTGTGTTCCAAGGCGTACTTATTTATATGACATCTCTAATGACATATTTCTTAAACAATAAAACAGTGAGTCATGGACATTTTCCACACATGGAGACTGCAAGCCGGAAATAGTTTCTATATCTGGTGTGGATATATTCCAAAAATGAAATGGCTTGTGAGTTGATCCTTTGGCAATTCACCCGAGAAGTGGTCTTGATAAGAAAAAAAAGCAGCTCCTGAAAGCTGACTGAATAGCTGGCCACTTTCGTCACTTTAATGAAGAAAACAAAGTAAGCGACTATGACAATACTCATATGACTTTATCCCCACGAAAGATAAGTAATGTCCTTTTGTATCCCTAAAGTCGTAATGACACTGAAAATTTGAATGGCAAAAAATGAAGCCATAAAGCGCTCATTTTAAATTGTCAGATAACAAAACTGGGCTCAAAAGGACAAGAAAAGTCATGAGAAGAGGATTAACACATCTAAGAATCTTCTAACCTGCACAAATAATGCAATCTTACTTATCATAAAACGCATATTGTGTGTGTGTTTCTACGTTTATATATTGGATCGGATTTCCTACATTTTTCAACTGATTTCAACAAAACTTCACAGGACAGCGTAAAATTACCTTCCGGTGCTTCTGGCACCGCCAACAATTAGAAAAACACAATTGTTTTTGCACGAAATCAATTTGAAAACACGATTCTGTCACCAGAATGAAAGGGGGACAACTCATATCGAGTTATATTCATTATAAAACACAGGTTGTTTGTGTGTGTGTTCGTTTATATATGGGATCGGATTTCCTACATTTTTTTTAACCAATTTCAACAAAACTTCACTTTCTTTTTGGCAGGTAATGTTTCTTATTGTCTTGCACACATTTTCTTTATATATACATTCAAAATGCTTTAAAAATTCCATTTACAAGATAATTGTTTATAATAAAATTCTATTCAATCGATAGAATCATAACGATTGAAAACAATGTTTTTGTTTGAGTTTGGGTTTGACCAATTCGTAAAAAAAAAAAATAAAATAAAATAATTAAGACATGCGTGTCCGTCAACCTTAAACAATAATCTTTGTCAATTTTATTTTTCAGTCTTTATGATGGTCGATACTTGATCTATCTCTTACTGTTACATCCCCCGGCAACACAGGGCTCTACTGCTAGTATATTATAATTCTTTATTCATCGATATTTTCTAGAGTAGCAGAAGTCATCGGTATCAAACTTGCGTTACGCTCAGTTTCGGCTAGTTGCTGTCATCCATCTGTTTTTTTTTGTCCCGCTACCTGATGTTGTATATGCACTTTCGTCGTGTGCCCGAAGATGTTTGTAATTTTTGCTGGAAAGATTCACAACCGAAGAACAGGACCAATTTGACACGCGATTTAAAAAAAATATGTTGTTCCTTCCGTTTCTCTGGAATTCCCGGCAGTCTTCATTATAACCGACACTAATCGTTTGGCCAAACTGAACTGTGAAGGCAGGCTACTTATCCCTTAATCTACAAGTCATTCTTATCACGTATACAAAAGATTATCAGGTTTACGGCCACAATAAATCACCTAATCATATCAGAATTTTAGTAGTCTTACACTCCATCTACTTTATGACAAGTTATACTTAATCCTGTATTTTATATGAATTTTAAATTTTACTTTATTGTAGGTATGAACAGAAAAAAAATACATATCGCTTTCCGGCTTATTCAGTGTTTCAGGCATCCGCTGAGTGACTTATACCCCAAGAGCAACAGCTATAACTAGATACAGTGTCATAATATATGCGATTTTGATAAGTTTTCCCTTGTATTAGATGGCTATAAAAAATTTTTTTGATCACATTCCAAAAAACGCACTATGTTTACCAATGTTATTTTCTTATAGTCAAGATCTTCAAGTACCTAACGTCTTCCAAACTTATATCTCGGTTCTTTTTTTGGTAGAGATTATGTACTCTACGTGTTGTATTTAGTGCTCGACCTTGTGTAACAGGGTGATTATATATATATATATATATATATATATATATTCAAAATGACTTGCGTTTCATTTGGATGAGAATAGTTCAATTCCATAGGATTTAAAGAACACTTATGTCCACGTTCACAGTTTAGGCAGATTTTAATTGAAAATACATCAATACCCAATAAAAATAATAAGCAAAATCTTCAAATTCTAGAAGCCCATTATATGAGAGAATTAAAGCTAAAACTAAGTCAACTCTAATTATAGCAACAAAGTTTCTTAAGTGTTTGTAGCAGCAAAGTTTTATATATTTAAGAAAACATAATAATAAATAAATACAAAATATACCTCAATTTCATAGATAAAAAAAATCTCTCGAATCCGAATTTCAATGTAGAACGCTGCAAAACGCAGTAAAACAAACAGTGAAAAAGTATTTTGATTATAGGGAACCACAGATACACATCCGCAAACAATTTAACCCCCTCAGAAATCGATTGGAAGTAATTGGGAAAAATATTTGAAAGAAAATTTTGGTATTTTTCTACGTCCACGAAGAAATAAAATAGAAATAGAAAAGACTAAAACTAAAATAAACTGAATAGGTCTACATTATTGAACCAGGCATGTTTGAATGAATATATGCTGCCTAAATATATATAAAGTCGTTGCTCTTGGGGCACAATCCGTTGGGTTATGAATACTTGGATGAATATCACCACGGAATTTGTGAGTAGCGACGCTATATCAAGTCTATTCAGTTTTTATTTGGTACCGAGTCCTGTTGGTACAATTGGTATGACGCTGCGTTGTATCGAAATGGCACGGGTTCTAATCTCGGTCGTGGATGAGCATTGATAATGAACCCCAAATCTAGGACGAAGAGGCTGCCCCGTGCTTTCTACATTCTGTTGAGCATTCTTTTAAATTCGATGTGCTACTATAATGATTTGCCTAATCCCCAAAGTTCTATTACACACACTCACACACACATATACATATATGTATATATATATGAGATGGAATAATGTTCGCATATTTCTCTTTCTAGAGAGACAAAATACATAATCACTTGTACGTCATATATATATATATATATATATATATATATATATATATATATATATATATATATATATATATAGTGATCCGTTGGTATAATCCAGACGAGTCCTATTAACACAACATAGAATTTGAAATATATTGAAACTGACTCACAAAAGAACGCTCTATGTTTATTTTCTTTACAGTTGGAATTGCGAGACCTTGAGCTTTAATTAAATGAGCATTAATTAAAATTCGTAGGTGAAAAATTAAATTAAAATTAAAAATTTAAGATCAAAATTAAAATTCATAAGTGAAATTTGTCATTTACTAAAGGTATAGTAATTTCAATTGAGCGGTTATATATATATATATATATATATATATATATATATATATATATATATATAAATATATATATATATATATAGGGGTTAGACAAAATAATTGGAACACTTGTTAAATTCAAAGAAAATTTATTTCATATAGATTTGGTCCTCCTTTAAACTCACAGACATCTTTAATACGTCTAGGAATGGAATCATACAGCTTCCTGACTTCATCCAGGGGAGTTTTCAGCCATTCTTCTACAGCTCTTTACGGCACGACAGTGCAGGATAGCGGCTCCTACCTCGTTGCTCCAAAATGCACCACAAATGTTTAGAAATATTGACATCTTGAGGTCGAGCAGGCCACTCCATGAGTTCTACCTCACTTTCATGCTCTTTATACGAATTCTTAACACTCGAGCATTAGAGCATTATCGTCTTGGAAGATGCAGTCATCATCAGAGAATAAAGTCTTGGCCACTGGATGAATATGATCTCCCAAAATGTCCAGGTAATCTTTGCTGTTGCTTCTACCATCCAGGGCTGAGACATTTCCATGATATGGCGGCCCAAATTATCACTGATCCACCTCCATGCTTCACGGTTGGAAGAAGGCAGTCAGGGTTGTAAGGTTCTTTGGGCTGCCTCCACACATAAACTCGCCCTGAAGTTGGGAAAAGAGAAAAACTGGACTTGTTTGAGAATATGACTTCCTTCCATTGGTCTGCAGACCAGGCATTGTGATCTCTGCACCAATTCAACCTCTTTTGAATGTTGCGAATGGAGAGAAGAGGTTTCCTTACAGCGACTCTTCCATGATATGCAGCCTTATGGAGCTCACGATGAACAATTTTAGTAGAAACTGAACTATTCAGATGGTTATTCAACTCAGCAGTCACTTTGACCTCTTTTGTCCGATGATTTTTTGCCGCATTGCGTTTCAATGAACGTTAGTCCTTGTCAGTAAGTTTTTCAAGTCCGGCCCCAATTGCTACGGTTACTAGAGGTCTTGCACTTTCTCAAATTGCATCAGTGTTCTTGATATGGTAGCTCTTGAAAAACCAAACAGTTCGGCAACCTTAGTGATTGAGGCTCCTGCCATGCGAGCTCCAACAATTTGCTCATTTTTGAACTCAAAAAGGTCACGCATTTAGCTTAAATTTTACTAAATTCTAAAAATAAATGAGACAAAGAGAGTAAATTTGATAAATAAACGTATTTACAATAGATATAACCTGCAATTACGGAGTTTTAGTTAAAGTTCTTAATATAATAGGTCTTTGAAATATAGGAGTGGATTTTGCAACTGTTCCAATTATTTTGTCCAACCCCTGTATATATATATATATATATATATATATATATATATATATATATATATATATATATATATATATATATAATCCATTCAACCCAGGTAAGGCGATAAGGCCACTAAGTCGTAAATAATAACTGAGAGTGAAATAATCAGATAAAAAAAAAGATTTAGGAGAGAGGGCTGTAACGAACAGGATTAAGTAAAAAAAAAGAGCGTTGCATTTATTTTTTTGTGGATCGTATTTGAGAGGAAGCCAAAAGAGATTTCCACAAAGCGAGAAGAGCGAGAGAATCAACTCTTATAATGGAAACTACGTTTACATCTAATAATTTCAGCAAAGAAATGATGAGACCTAGCTGTTAATCTAATTCTGCTTTTAAATTTACGAAGTCGAGGTATGCTCAGATGAACGAAAGCAGTGGTAGATTAAATGGACAATTATTCCCTGCTCCGGAAGTTAGCACCAGACATGCTGATGGAAGACAATGAAGATTCTTGAAGATGATTAAAATCGGGCAGATTCATTTTGTGGGGCGTTAAAATTAATAAATCATTAACATTGTGTTAAAAGTATTTTTCATTTGAGGAGGTTAAAAGTGATCTTCCTCATAATGAAATACACTATTTAGATTGATATTGTAAACACAAATGTTAGAACCGTTTGAAATGCTGTGTTATTCCTTGATTTACGATTTCATTATATGGAAAAGTTCATCAAATTCGATGACATCCTGCCCTCTTTCTCAACAAATATACCGAAATCTTAACGGCAAGATCAAATAATTTAATCTCTATTATAAAACAAGATTCCATGAAATTAAATGTTTTAAATAAAAACAAGATAAAATATAAAAAAAACAGCATTTAATGAAACATTATAAACCGCTAATTAATCTGACATACTTTTTGGTATTTTGGAAATAAATTTTGTAGCTGCTATTCATAATTGATCATTTAAATGTTGTGCGACTTGAACTATTATATTACGTAATCAAAGATTAGATACACGAAGATCGTTAATCACCATGCTTACATGTATCAGTAACGGGTGTAACAGAAAAATTGTCCAAATCGTGTAAGTTCAAGATTAACCAACTGATAGATTAAGATTTGAGACGTCGTATCTTAAATATGCCTGAAGATATCTTCCTAGAATTCTCCACGGTTTTTATAAATCTATTGGTAATAAAAACGTAAAATTACTCACTCATGGATTTTGAAGATGGAAGCATGAGTATCAATGTTAGTACTATTAATGAAGGTGTTAAATTTTTCCTCTCACCATTGCTTAGTTGAAAAATCGGTGGAGCTAACGCAAAACGATTTTAGTCTGTTATTTTTATAGCTGTGCTTTCAGTGTTTCTGACGACAAAAGCTATCAAAACCTGGAAAAAAGTGACTTAGTTTAGTGTTTTTTTTAATATTAAACATTTTGTGGGATGGACAATTATCTCGTGTTGTTACACGATTTGAACAATTTCGCTGTTAGACTCGGTATACCCACACGATCGGAATGGGATAAAAAGACGAGTATTAAATGGAAATCTGAGAAGGAAATGTGGACTAATGACAAGCTGTATCAGTACCCACGGAATTTTCCTTTTGGCAACTTTAGAATTAAACATATCCACCTCTCAAAGTAGCAGTATATACTGTTAGAATGTTGGTCCGGACGCAATTTACTTTATTTAAATCCCATTGGGTTCTGGTGCATGTGCTTTGTAAGTTCTACAAGAAAAATTAAAAAATAGGAGTTATATTTTAACTCATTTTTGTTAATAATTATGTCAGCAGCCAAATATAATCTTATTTGCTGAGTTTCTATATCATAATTTTATTTGTCGTAGAGACAATGAACAGTAGAGACTAATACTCATATACGTATAATTATTGCTTACATAACCACATAATGTCAGCAGCAGATTATATGATCGAGGCCACTTTCTTCTTCTGCAAGATAATCTTATAGAAAATGGACCCTGTTTCCAACACAAATACATACCCACATAATACCATATTAAAAATACGCCCAAAATTTATTTTATGCCCAATAACGGTCAATATTACAAAATGCCAAAAATATTCCACAGTACAACACACCGTTTAAATCAAATTGTCCATTGGTTAGAAATTAATATCACCATGTGAAATATTTGACCAATCAGGGAAAATTAAAACCCTATCATTCTTGATCTTACTTTCGGAAAAAAAATATCTGGAGGAGAAGTCATGGTTACATAGTTTTTTCTTTCTTCCACAGCACGTGCTGAAAGAAATGTATGGCGACCACTTCAAACGAATCCGCTACAACAACAACAACAAAGACGGTCAGTAAACTATTCGCTTTATTCAACCACGGTGTTGGGTTTTTTTGGGGGTTTTTTTTTATGTGAATTAACTATTTAAAAAAAGTTATTTTCTAAACCGCAGATTTTTTTTTGTCAATCAGTTGCCCAAAGATATTAACTCAGCTAAAGACTGTTTTATTACTTTTTAACTCTTCTGAAATCATGTACATGTGTTTGAAAATACAAATGATTTCGTTAAGATGCATACCGATGTTTTCTTTATATTTTATTTTATTCTTGGTAGGAATTCGTACGTTTCGATTTTTAATATAAAAATACCTGGAGGACTGAATTTCATACCCTCTCCATTACCCTCTATTGACTGGCCACATATATATTTACCTGTCATACATCTTTAGTCTTATACCCTTGTGCAAATTAATTGAAACAAAACGAATAATTCCTCTATTATTTATTTTTTTTCCTATTTTTCCAGTTAAACATGACCCAGTACAGATGTTAGTACTTCGCATGACCATTTCAAGAAGATGTTTTTCGCAGATTGACCACAGATTCTCGACTGGATTTAAATCAAGAGAGTTTCCGGGTCAGTCCATAGTACTTTGATTTGCTCACTTGTAAGGCTTGTGAGTGTGTTCATGCAGCGTTACAATTTTTGTGTGCCTCCTTGGAGTAACGTCCATCGCAGACAATAGCCGCAGGACAACTAATCGACAGTCAAAACAATAGTGTCAGGGTTTGATGAAAATCTGATGCAACCACAGATGACGGAGTATTTTTCAAGGACAAATAAATTTCATCATTCAAGCCGAAAACAGATTCATATAACTGCACACCACTGCAAATGACCTAATCTGAGGAAAAATAAAATCGATTACACCCGGTCATTTCAGGGGGTCTAAATTGGCCGTATGGTGAAAGAAAGGAAACTAAAGTAGTTGCTTCCATTAATTTGCATAAGGGTGTACATGTGCATATTCTAAAAGGATCGACCACGTGTTCAAATATTTGGGTTAACCACTCATATCGGATGACGGGTGGATCTGCACCCATCGACTTGGATATTACATCAACTTGCTGATTGACCTTTGATGGTTTGGTGCAATATTGAGTAAGAATTCTTTTGCTAACTGTGTCCAGTTGATAGTGGAGGCAATGTAGATCAACTTCTCCAAGAACACTTGTTCAGCATTGGCATTTATTTCCATTTAGACCATCTAGTATTTTCTGGCGAAAACCACATAATGATATGTCAAATCCTAAATCAAAATAAAGTTTCCCCTAGCAAAATACGAAAAGCCGATATTCGGCGCGGAGAATTTGAACAATGGCTGACGCATCAAAACAAAACATTTATTTTCGCCAGTTTTATTCAACAACGAAAGATCATGGCTGTAAATTGCTATAAATTTTCAATCATGTCCTTTTTACAATAATTGCTGCACTAAAAAACGTCCCACACGCGGCTTTTATTTATTTCTTAAATAAAATGTTAGCAGCTGAAAAGGGAAGCAATTGGCATATTTCACGCAAATTGACAGTTCATGAATATTCTCCTTGAACAGTTCATAAAGTAACAGAAGCAATCCTCCAGAGCAACGGAAAACAAATTACGTCTACTTGAGATTAACGAGATATTGGAATATATGTGTGCGTATATGTGTATACAGTTCCTTGATTTGGTAAACATAACCTGCATACATTTTGTGTAGAGAACTAAATAATCTTTTATAAGGAATAATGAATTTCTATGGTTATGCGTTCAGGAATTCATATTACCTTGAGGTGAAATTATATAACCAGCACCACTTTTTACTAAACCTGCTTGAATTCCTAAATGCCAAAATGAATGTTTTGAAACCCTATTCCGACAAGCATAAAATATTTATAAACGCGTAAGACTAGCAAAATATATGATTATTACACTTGCAAATAAATTCCTGAAAATATTATATAACCTTTTACTATACACATAAATTGCGAATTCAGAATAAGTACATATATAGATACATACCCCCATATATATATTAGGTTGGTGCAAAAATAATATCGGTTTTGACGTATTTTTTAACGTCAAAAACGACATTATTTTTGCACCAACCTAATATATATATATATATATATATATATATATATATATATATATATATATATATATATATGTATGTACGTATGATGGTTTGCATGTGTGTGTGTGTGTGTGTGTGTGTACGGGAGGAGTTCTAAGACACACCTAGAAGAAGTTGCAGAAACATGAGTTTTTCACTATTTTTTAATAGAGTGTTCCTTGGGATCAGTATACTTGGCCCGACAATGCTTAAGCATTGCAATGCCATCACGGAATGAGGTGGTTTCCTCCTCACTCTAAAAAAGCCCTCCGCAGCATACATGATCTAATCATAGTTTCCAAAATGGCGACCACGCATTTGGGATTTAAATTTAGGAAACAGGAAGAAGTCAGATAGAGCTAAGTTCGCTGAGTCAGGGGAATAGCGTAGCAATTCAACCTGAGCAGTGTGACCGGGCAAGTTATCCTGGGTCAACAAAACATTTACTCTTATGTTTTGTCTGCGTCTCGAGCTGATTGCTTCTTTCAGTTTTCTTAAATATTGTTGCACAGTCAATATTTTTTTATCCGTTCCAGTTGGTCTATCATTAATACGCCTTTAGCATTTCAAAATACAGTAGCGATCATCTTGTAATTGTGCGAATGTCGTGTTTATACTATGAAGTAGATTATGCTAACATTCATTTATGCATTTATATGCATTTGTAATTTAATATAATATTGGTTCTTTCTCTATCTATCTCTCTCTCTATCTATCTATCTATCTATCTATCTTATGTATCTATTTACACGGTGCGATATGTAAATTGTTTTATAATATGCCGATAATTTTTAATTAGCGCATGCGTGTTGTTTGATTTTGATTTTCTCGAATTCGCATGAGAGTAGCAACTGACGCTACTCTCATGTGAGCAATATGAAGCAATTCACTCCGCCAGAGATTTGGTAACGGCATGCTGTACTGCTTGTCATTCGCGCCGGAATCTCAAATACGACCCTATCAAACTATGGGTATCAATTTGAGGACAGCGCAGAGGGTTCGAAAAATGTGATGATGGTGATTTTGAAGCTCCTGCAGGTCGGAAAATTCACTCTGATCGTTCTAAGAAAAGAACGCCCAAATTGTAAGGGCTTCAAACCCAACACGGAGGGCTACATCCTTAAGACGTAAGGGATCATGAGTGGCCACACATACTTTTATTATTATCTGTGAACATCCGTGTATATTTAAGGAAGTCTATGGAATTGATTATCATTGTTTTCTCCCTGATCAGGAATTCAAAACTTTTCTTACTTTGGACAAATTGCTGCTAAAAGATATTTAACAATAAGTGGGAGAATATTGATGGGTTCGTGCCTTCACCGAAATCATTCAGTAAAAGTGAACATAACAGACTAAGCCGGTATTAGAACTCGGTTTGCCGATTAGACATTCAGCATCATCAGATGATACACTACACACACACACACACACACACACACACACACACACACACACACACACACACACATATATATATATATATATACATATATATATATATATATATATATGAGCTTGAAGTGAGCATAAAGCTCAAAAGCTGCGGTGCCAGTCTGTCTGACATATTTTAATTCATGTCTTGAACGTAATTGTTAATGGCTACCCATATTTGAGTAGACGCAGTTTATTTCTTTAACAGTGTATTTAATTATTTCCATCTACCCGACTGAATATTCGAGAAATACATCATTTATAAATAAAAAAAGCACATCTTTCTAATAATGTTTATGAAATATCTATGCCGGTAGATGGAAATAAAATGAGGTTAAATCTCTCTTTATCTATCTATCTATCTATATATATATATATATATATATATATATATATATATATATATATATATATATATATATATATATATATTATAATTATTTTAAAAAAATATGATTCCATCTCTACGTAAAAGTTTTCACGTTTCGAAAACAAGAGCCAAAAACTTCAATATAATTATTAAAATTAAATTTAATTAAGGTTTCAAACACTGTTTAAATCCTAAAGTGAAACTTTTGGAATAACTAATCTTGAAATTTACGCATCTTTATATAAGGATGCGTAAATTTCAAGATTAGTTATTCCAAAACACACACACACACACACACACACACACACACACATATATATATATATATATATATATATATATATATATATATATATATATATATATATATGTTGGTGCAAAAACAATGTCGTTTTTCTTTTGAAGTTCAACGTCAAAAAACGGCATTATTTTTGCACCAACCTTATATATATATGTATGTATGTATATATGTATATATAGGTAGATAGATAGATAGATAAGAAGCGAAATTGCAAAATAATAACAATGAGTTTCCATAATTACAAATATGAAACAAATACTTCAATCAATATATATATATATATATATATATATATATATATATATATATATATATATATATATATATATATGTATATGATTATGTATATCAAATATAGCATCAATAAAGCTAATTTAATATCCTTCATATGTAGTTCCTGTAGACGTACATGTAGATTTTAATCCAGAGCTTCATCAACACGAGCTATTAGAAGTGTAGTGTTCCTACAAAGCAAAATTTACAGTATCTGTCATTTAAGTGCGATATGTGATATACGTTGGGACGATCATGTATCTTTTGATACATGACAGACGTGGTAGATTTTTTTTTTCTTTCTGCGGTAGACTGCTTGCTAAGCAAGGCTACAGGATCCAGTCTGACCTACTATTCAACCCATAGCTTGGTGGGGGAACAAATAGTTTCATGCCTTTCCTAAAGGTAATTGTGTGTGAGAGAATCTAACGACCTCGACTGGGATTCGAACTTGGCCTTCCGAGTTTTCCCTTTGAGCCGATATCTATTACATATTGTTCTTCACCTTGACTGCTTGCTAAACAAGCCTACAGAGCCTACTTTGTATTGTGGCCGATACCGTGCTGGACGTGGGTGATAAGTTACTGCCGAATTCTATTTATAGATATGCGAAAGCAAAGGAATCGGTTGGAATTTGAATTTGGTGTGACAATTCTACACCCCTAGCCAATGTTACCTACTGTATGCGCACCTCTTGGTGTTTAAATTTAATATTCTATAACGTTTGTTTTGTTTTGTTTTGTTTTACGGCATATCAACCTCAATGGGTTATTTAATGCTGACAGCATTTTTATTGCTGTTAATATATTTCTTTTTAAATATATTGGTGGTAATATTTTTCCTTCAAAAATATATTGCTGGTAATATTTTTTTTCCAAAAATGTATAGCTGGTAATATTTAAAATAATGTATAGCTGGTAATAATTAATATATATATATATATATATATATATATATATATATATATATATATATATATATATATATAGAGAGAGAGAGAGAGAGAGAGAGAGAGAGCTGTTATTATTTTAAAAAATATGTATAGCTGGTAATATTTTTTCAAAAATCTATTGCTGGTAAAGTTTATTTTTTCTTCAAAAATAAATACTTTGTAATATTTTATGTAAAATAATCTATGGCTGGTAATATTGTTTTTAAATCTGTTGCTGGCAATATTTATTTCAAAAATGTATAGCTGGTAATATTTTGTTTAAAATGTAAAGCCGGTATTATTTTTAAAATATATATATTGCTGGTAATAATGTATTGCTGGTAATAACTTTTTACAAAAAAGTATTTCTGGTATTAAAAAAAAAAGTATTTCTGGTATTAAAACCTATTTTTACATCCTCATAGACTTTTGACTACTGTTTAGGGGCTGACTATCCGCATATAGCTCGGACCCTAATATATGCTACCAGCCCGGGCCAGGGTGAACCTGGGAACACCAGTAATTAAGAGGTGGTTCCAGGTGTCTCAAAACTTCCTGATCAGAGGCCTTTCTTACCCTGGACGCGGATGTAGTTTATCCTCTTACCCTGTACGCGGACGTACTTTATCGTCTTATCGTCGCGGATATAGTATATTGTTATACCCAAGACTGACAACTTTCAGTCCATTTAACATGGTCTCTCTTTAGAATAATTATTTTGCTCAGGTGTCGCAATTAACGTCTTTATTGCTGATATTTCTATTTGCCTAATAGGCCAAACACAAATAAAATTTGGATTCTCTAATCTATGATTCTTGTGATTAACCAATTGAGTTGTTCATATTTGAAAACCTTTCTTACTGTCTTTCAAATCACCTCTTAACTGTTACACCCTTGTGGAAATTAATGGAAACAAGCGCTGTAGTTTACTTTCTTTCATCATACGGTCAGTTTAAGACCCACTGGAGTGACAGGGTGTAATCGATTTCTATTATTTTCTTCAGATTAGGTCATCTGAAG